>CM028910.1:25841817-26006817 GCA_016801845.1 Polydactylus sextarius
GGATGGTGATGTTTATTAAGGAGAGATGCAGTAACCTGGAGCACATCAGTGTTACTGAGCAGCTGCTCTGGACGTTGAGCTGTTTGCTGTCAGCGTCTGGTCCAACTACATCAAACACATACATACAAATGCTTCATGGCCGTGTGTGTGTGGAAAGAAGGACTAACTCATTATAGACACGTTACATGTGAGTATCACACTGAGACAAAACCAAATCACGTAACAGTTCACATGATCACTAAAGTCTCATGGTTCAGTCCAGTGTTGCTGACGTTGTTTCATGTCGATATGATCGTGGAGGAGTTTCAGAGGTCACATGTGTTCATGTTGTTACACTGGTCGCTGTTGTTATGAAGGAGAAGTAACCAGATGAGGCGTCTTCAGCCTGGTTATGAGGATGTGATCTATATGTTTATGTCTTTTTTTTCAACCTGAGCCTCATTTTCACATGTTGGGTTTAAAACACTGATACAAGTCAGTCTACTGAGGAGAGAAACAGTAAAAACAGTTTTCATATTGTTTTTATCACTGGAGTCGCTGTGTTTTCTGAGGTGAAATAAATGTTCATTTATATAAAAATATTAGCAACAGCACAACACAAACTGATGCAGTCGTGAGACAAAGGCTCCTTTTTCTGGTCAAACGCGACTTCATGTTTCATTTTCTTTACACATCCCGTTCACAAACACAAGCGTCCGGTGGTGTTATCAGTGTGAGCGCTCGGCGTGGTTGGAGGCAGACGCTGGTGGTGGTGGTGGTCTGTGATGTATGTCCTGCTCTGGAAAGGTTAAAAGCGGCCTGGTTCATTTGTGGTGTCGGCTGTGAACCCTGAGTGTGACGGCTGCTCTGCAGGTCGAACACAAGCTGTTGGACTCAGGACTCAGGCTGCAGCGAGAGAGAGAGAGAGAGAGAGAGAGAGTGTGTGTGTGTGTGTGTGTGTGTGTGTGTGTGTGTGTGGTGTGTGTGTGAGGGAGATAAAGAGTGTGAGTGTTAGGATAAAAGCAGAACAGTGGCTGTTGAGACTCTATTTCCCTCCATTTGTCTCCTTAACGGCCTCGGGCCACGGCTACAGTATGGATCGTCCTCTCTGACAGAGCCCATTCCCTGCTGCATGTCTCACTCTGTGTGTGTGTGTGTGTGTGTGTGTACATACTATATATGTGTGTGAAATTGTGAGAATTCATTTGGCTTGACTGCCTCCATATACATGTGGACACTGCGTCTTTCTCCATATATCTGTGTGTGTTTTAATGCAGTGATGCCCTGCAGATACATTTTTACTCTTCATCTTCTTCGCCTCTCAAACAAAAACGGGGTTTTAACCACCAGTTCGCCGAGAGGAACTGATTATATTGTCTGTGTGTGTGTGTGTGTGTTTTTGTAGATATGGTTTTCACTGTATAAATGAGGTCTTAACGTCTTAGCTCTATTTGCTTTTAGCACCAATTCTCTCCTCTTTGTTCAACTGTGACCACATGAACTGGCTCTGAACAACAGTTCAGTGTGATTCTGTGTCTCAGTCAGACGACAGCATCTTCCATCGACAAATACTGAGTCATGAAGGCTGCAGTGGTTTGATCCTTCACAGTTCAAACTCAGTTAACTGAAGTAGCTAAATTAGCAGAAAAAAATGAATCACTAAGGTAACAAAGTTTGCTAAGGTCTCACAAAATTAGCTAAATTAGTTGAGGTATGTAAATCAGCTACATTAACGCAGCCAAGTAGCTAAGGTGGATAAATAAATGAGTAATTAATGCAACTGACTAAATTAGATGAAACAGCTAAATTACTGAAGGTATCAGAGTTAATTCAGGGACATAAATTGGACGAGTTACCTGAGGCGGCTACAATGCTGAGGCAGCAAATTAGCTGAAGTAATTAGATAATATAAATGACCAAAGTTATCAAAGATAGCTAAGTTAGCTAACGATGCTAACGTGTCCTAGTCATCTTCAGTCTCTAGTAACAGGTCGTCTCCTCCAGGTGGAGACTCATCTGTCTCAGTTCAACCAATCAGCTTCTTCTCCTGAGACGTGAAGCTACAACGGTTGGATCAGCAGCAGGTGGCGTTTGTGATGTAGACGAGTTAAAGATAAAGGTCACATGACCTCAGTAGTAGGAGGAGCTACAGGTCACGTGACCTCAGAAGTAGTAGAGGAGAAAACTTCATTAAATTTTATCTGCAGCACGTAACATATGGTGATTATTTTTCTTTCAACGGCAGCAAACGTGTCAACAGGAGAAGCCTGCAACAAAAATACTCTAAGGACGTAAACAACGTAAAGAGGAAATGCTCTGTGGGCGACACCGTCTCATTTCGTTGAGCTGTGGTTGATGTCCAGACCTTCATTAACCAGGTCCAACTGAAGATACAGGATTTAAACTGGGACTCAGCTGTAGTTTGTGTGTTCAGGTCTGTGCTTGTTCAATATAAAGGCCAGATGATTATTAATAACACAGGTGTCAGAGAACAGCACAGCTTTAATAAGACAATCGTCTTCATCTTTACCTCGTAGTCAAACCTCAGCTCTCGGCTCCATCAGCAGTTATTGCACCGAGCAGCAGATATGCAGAAGAAGAGCCAATAATTGTAGGGAGGAGGAGGGGGTGGGGGGGGGGGGGGGGGGGCACATGGACTATTTGCTCAGCAGTTTTAATCGAATCGCCCCCTCAGAGAGGTCTTCTCATGGTTATTGGCTTCTGACTGACATGGACCATACGCCGCCGTCCTCTGCAGGTGGATGAACTCTCACTAAAACCAACGTTGCTGCAAATCAACAGCAGCTCGTTAGTGCCGAGACTCACAGATCGTTCAGAGTCTCGCCTGAGGTCCCAAACAACACAGACAGCACTGAAAATCAGACTATGATGTCTGTTCAACGCTTAGAGAGTGTCATAGAGAGGAAGACAGGGGCACAATGGGTCGCCGGGGTGGAGGTGGTGGGGGCGTTCACGAAGAGATAATAGAAAAGGAGAGGCGGAGAGAAATAAAGGAAGAGGTACAGAAGAGAAATGAAAGTCTCCTCTGAGGGAAGAAAAGGAAATTGGTGTGTTGAAGTGAGGATGATTGAGCCTTGACCTTGGCTTGAGGAACAGGAGGGGCCATGACCTTGTTTTAATTTAGGATGAGTGTGTGTGTGTGTGTGTGTGTGTCAGTCAGTCAGTCACACTTCCAGCTGCAGTACCACATGTGGCCACCAACGATCTCTGGCACTGTTCAGTCACAGGTGTTTCTCTGAAGGTGAAAGTAGATAAGTTGTCAGTTATAACTGGTCAGTAGGGGGCGCTGCCATCTACCCATCATCATCTGACGTCACATGAACCATAAATAATCTTTAGTTTGTCTTCATGTAACAATGTAACATGTTGTTAAACTGTTTTTATTTCAACTTTATGTGGACACGTTTATACACGTCCACCTCCCGGGGCCATGGACACATGGAGGTGAATGTAGCTTCTAAAACTTCTGCAGATCATGTGACCTGAGGCTGCATTGTCATTGGATCTCCCTGGACACGCCCTCTTGTCCTTATCATCCAACCAGAACAGTTTGTCAGGTGATTGTAGAGTTTAGTAGCAGCTTCAGTCCTTCAGACCTGAACTGACTGAACTGACCATGTTATATTCACACACACGTCCTGATTGGTTGGCAGCTGTTTGTTAAATTCACCTCAAACATGGCTCCTGTTAATCCATGTTTTATATGAGTCCTGATCCATTATCAGCCTGAGAGTAAAACCTGTGTATCAACAGTAATATAATAAAATATAATAGACAGGCTGAGATACTTTATTGTTCCTGTGGGGAAACTTATCCCTTATCTCATCTACTATAATTACAAACTACCATAAAACTACCACAAAAAAAGAAAGAAAGAAGAAATCAATAGAGCGTCCGATCCTGCGATCAATAATAATATCCAACACGTCCTCGGTCCCTAACGCTCTCTTATCCAATCAAAAAATATTACAACACATGAAGAGCCTGGTGCATCAGTGCTGTTGCTATGGTTTCCACCCATTTAAAAAACATATTGATTCCTGATTGTAAACAAATGGTTAAAGTGTGAAACCAGATCTGTGATTGAATACGTGTTTATTACCGACACGGATGGTAAATGATCGGTTGACTCGCTGGTCGAGGTACAAATCACAGTCTCTTTGTTTGGAAAGTAGAGTAACGTCACAGACACAGCTGTGTGTGTGTGTCTGTGTGTGTGTGTGTGTGTGTGTGTGTGTGTCTGTGTGTGTGTGTGTGTGTGTGTGTGTGTCTGTGTGTGTGTGTGTGTGTGTGTGTGTGTGTGTGTGTGTGTGTGTGTGTGTGTGTGTGTCTGTGTGTGTGTGTGTGTGTGTTTGTGTGTGTGTGTGTGTGTGTGTGTGTGTGTGTGTGTGTGTGTGTGTGTGTGTGTGTGTGTGCAGGTGTGTGTGTGTGTGTGTATGTGTGTGTGTGTGCAGGTGTGTGTGTCGTGTGGACGTCCTGCTGTTCGGCCTGAGGTGGACGCCTCGCTGGCGTCTGACAGATGGAGTGTGGATGGAGGAAGGTTCAGATGGTGGTGGAGGTGGTTCTGTGTTTGACTCGACAGCTAATCTCTCACTCCTCCACCCAAGAGACTCGAGGGCCGATGCCATGTCACATTACTCACGTTACCCCCCCATGCCACACCCCCACCCTCCCGCCCCAACACTCAGATGAAACTCTCCCACATCCAGACGACAATTAAAAAGTAGTTTAAAGTCACTTCATCCTGGAACAATTTGGATTTGATGTTTTATTGTTATTTAAATTTTGACAAACTGATTATTATGTTTTCACTGAAAACTAAGAAGCATCGTAATGTTACTGTCCAAACCACAACTCACCACCAGGTGTCACTATATCCTACGTGCAGGACAACAACATGAATCCTCACAAAGAAAGTATTTAATATTTCAGTCTGTTCGAAACAGTAGAGGTCTGGTGGAGCGGCTGAAACCAACACAATGAGGCTGTTGATGATGATGTTTATACCCATGACATCATTATATTCTATGTTCAGATATTTAATTTAAACGTTCTGTCTCTAGTTAGCATGCTAACTATTAGCTGTCAGCAGCTAGCCTGCTAACTGCCAACAGGAGTCCTGGTTCTGGTTCTGGTCCCAGTTCTGCGACTGAGCCGAACCTGCAGGAGAGACGTGGAGCTGTGGAGACGTGCAGTCAGAGACCTTTCAAAATAAAAGCCTTCCTGTAGCAGCTCTGTCCAAACATTC
Source organism: Polydactylus sextarius (assembly GCA_016801845.1). Lineage (NCBI taxonomy): Eukaryota > Metazoa > Chordata > Actinopteri > Polynemidae > Polydactylus > Polydactylus sextarius. Next base: position 25,847,066 of record CM028910.1, read on the forward strand.
AGATTGAAAGACGTAAGAAACAAGTCTGATCAATGACAACTTCCTGTCAGGACTTTCAGAATAAAATCAGAGAGAACATTTAGTCGTGATTCAGATTGTCCGACTCTGTTCTCACCAGAAGGTGATTATGAATGATCACATGTTACATACATGTGATGATAAAGACTCAGATTTAACATTGTTGAATTCCAGTCTCATGATGTTATAATTTTAACTAGTGAACATGATCAGAGTCAACGTCAACATCGTCCTCTAACTGTTTGAAAATCCTGAAATTTGCAGTAAAAATAGAAACGTGACCTCAGTTCTCGTACCGTTCCTCCTTCATCCTATCACTCTCCCCTTTTCCTTCACGTCCACTTCTCGGATAGTAAATTATGGTCCAGTTAACCTTCCTCTCTCGCTCCAAGATAAACAATCAGCGTCTTCCTGGCAGACACACTGCACCGCTCCTCTAATTTGATTAGAGCAAAGATAAATGGGCGGCAGGTGCTTTCACTGCTGCTTCAGTTGGATCCACATCACATCCTGGATCTGCTGAGTTAGTGAAGGACGGTTTATCCTGAGAAGTGGCTCCTCAGTGCTTCAACTGAAATACTGTCACACACACACACTTCTCTTTAAATCCAGCTGGACATCCTGGAACAATTCATCACTTATTTATTGACGATTAACAATATTGAAAAACAGGATACAACTATTTGCTCATATATAAATTACAGTCTGACTGCCAGTCTATTAGAATGTGTTTCATAAACTGTTTGACAAACAGTGAGTTGTCTTTGGTAGAAATTACCTCAAAAATGCAGCAGTAGTTGGGGTAAGATCAGCTCATCATGTGCATCTATAGAGAAAATGCCTGTTTCATACATTGACCTAAACAATGACATGTTCACTTTGCAAAACAAACATCAAACAGTGATTCATCTGTTGATTAACTAGCTGTATGACAATGAGACATGAGAAGAAGCTGTAGTAATTTTGCATTTCCCACTACTTTTTTTTTTTATAATTTTTTTTTTACCAAATCACAAAGCTGTTTGTGTCAGGAAATATTTAGCAGCGTCTCCAACCATCAGCAACCAAACATGACCAGCACTGGAAATATTGTGTTACTGTTGTGATAAATGCTGAGCTGCACTAGTAAGACTTCAGACTGCTTCTTGTGGTCAAAACCAGAACTATGATGGATGTTAAAGTATTAAAGTTGTATAGGAAACATGTGCAATCGAAGTGAATGATGCTTAATTTTATTTGTGTTTTTGTTTTGTTTTTAGAATGAAAGATAAAGATAAAGACAGTAAAGAAAAGGGACAAAAGAGCAGGTTTGAGAAGGTTGACGAAAAAGCGATGAGTTCTGGTAAAGACGAGGCAGAAGAGGTGGCCAAACCTCATGCAGATCCAGGTCCAGGGGATAGATTTATTTACCCATCTACCCATTGTAGAATGGGTAGATTTGGGGCAGGATGAGGGGAGTAGATAGAAGAATGGGGTAGATGAAGGGAGTTTGAGTGAGGTACAAGGTAGATTGGGGTTAGGAGATAGACAGAAGATAAGGGAGTCAGGTTGAGGTTGGTGAAGAGGTGAGATGAGAAGGATAGGTTGAAGATGGGGGTCGATCAGGGGTAGGTGGTAGATGGATGGTTTAGATCTTTGGTCGTTGCCAAGCATGTTAGTCGGAGCTGTAGCAGGAGAAAAAATAACTCCACAAAGAAGTCTTGTCCTTGATCCAGTTGGGGTAGATTGAATAGATTGGGCATGGTCTGAGGAGAGTAGATAGAAGTGTGGCGGTAGATGATGGTGGGGTTTGATTTAGGTAAAAAGGTAGATTGTGTAGATTGATGGTAGGGGAATCGGTAGAAGATGGGGGAGTCAGGTCACTGGTCATTGGTCAGTCAAGTTAGTAGTAATGAGAGGAGCTGCTGCAGCAGAACCATCTCAAAAGGGATGGATGGGGGTGAAGAGGTAAAAAGAGCTTTAGATGAGTTGGAGATCGGGTAGATCAGGTTTAGATGGCTCAGATCATTGGTCAGTCAGGTTAGTTGGAACTGCAGCACTTGATCCAGTTGATGTGGTTTGTTTGGTTGATGTTGTTGGTTTGGTTGATCCCGTTGATGTGGTTGGTGTGGTTGGAACAGTTTGTTTGGTTTGTTTGGTCCAAACCATCTTCCTCTTCTTCTCCTCCACCAATTTTGTCATTGTTGATGTCTCAAGCTCTGTCTCCTATAAATAACAACAAACAACATTTCAGTATGGAAACAAAGATAAGATGCTGGAATTCAAGAAAAGCACAGCGGTTGACAACTGGACTTCAATGGTTCACAAATCAAACTCAAAGAAAACATCTGGGTAAAGAAGCAAAAACTTTGAAACCCACAGATTAGATCTGGATAAATTTAAATTCTACATGTAAATTCATCCAAACTAGTCTCACTGATTATAATTATAAATAGAAAAAATTATAAATGTAAATGAATAATTACGTCTGGAGGGGTGTTGCAGAAGAAGCTCCAGCAGCAACCTGAAGGCAAACAAGATGTGTGTTTGCTCTTTGGTGCAACTCTGGGTTTGGTCTCTTCCTCCAGAGGTGAAGTTTGGTGTTTTGAGCACTTTGCTATTCCAAAGCACGTCTTTGGCAGGCACACGTTCTTCCTTTTTGTCTGTTCTTCAGCTTGTGTCTCTTGTTCACTCACAGTCTCTGAACTTTCCAGAATCCCTCTCTTGATGTCTGTGCGTAGTCCTGTGAGGGAGTATGTCAGTGTGGTAATCACTCCTGTCAACATCCTCTGTGCTGCTCTCTTTCTTGACTCCTGGGTGCTGACAGGCGCAGCAGCATTCACAGATTCTTCATCCATCAGGTTTTCTGACTCCTCCGATACGACAGAGTTGACCTCATTACGTATTGCAGTGAGTATAGTCTCTGTGAAGTCGGGAGAAATCTTTACGGGAACGTCTTGACCATTACAGAGACCCTTACTCAGGGATGATTCATCTTGGATTTTGTCGCAGAAAAACTGCTCAGAAGACCTGAACCTCATATAGTTGATGGTGCCAGATGTGTGGGATGGTTGTTTGATCAACTGCAGAAAGATTTTGAGGGCCGAGTCTGAAATGAGCTTCAGCAATTCACAACTCGCGTTGATCAGCCGCTCCTTCACATCTGGATCATAAACGCCTTCGCTCAGTTCTTTCCATTCTCTTAAAAAAATAAAAGAACAGAGAAGAAATATTAAAACACAGAAACAAACAAATAATGAAATGAAAATGGATCTAAATATTTACTAAAGATTCAGCATGGAACAAGATTACATACGTTTTAGTAAGAGTCTGGAAGAGTTTCGTTATCAGGGCTGAGATGGCAGAAGGATCCAGGTGCTGCTGGTCTGCTCCTTTATCATTTACAGCATATTCTTCCTCATCCTCAGAGGATACTGGACGAAAAGACTCAGAAAACAATCGCTGCTGATCAGATGATACTTGCAGGCCAGTGTTGGTTCTGCATTTCCCAAGGGCTTTCTTCCATGTTCTCTTCATTTTGTGGATCAAATCCTTTTTGGTCTTTGTTTCATCGTGACGATCGGCATCAACCTGTTCAGTCATGTCAAACTCGAGCATTCTTGCTTCCTTACACACTGGTGGGGTAACAGGTGTAGCAGCACCAGATGAGGAAGACTTCCTGCTCCGCTTTAATGTGGTGAACAGTCTAAGAGGTGAATCTCTCTGTGTGTTTGAAATTTCCTCTTTGTCTTCTGAAGTTTTTGACGTGGACTGCAGTGGCTCAGGTGTAGCTGTGTTGATCTCTGGGGTGAAGGCCTTTTTAACTTTGGGGGTGGATCGTTCAGAAGAGGTTGGTTTCTTTCCACTCTCCTCAAAAATGATGCAGGGTGCAGAGATACTCTCTTCTTCCTCCTCTCCATCCACGTCCACCTCAGTGGACTGCCATGTCCTTAAGGCATCGTCATTCAGTGTCTCTTCAAGTATTTTCACTGTTTCGGTGCTTGTTGTGGTGGTGGGTGAAGCAGAGGAAGCTGGTCTCTCGCTTACCTGTGACCTGATGGAACATCTGGAAGTTGACCTCATATCAGCAATCAAGACTTCTTCTCCACGTATGTAATCAACTGTTTCTGTGGACTCCCATGTCCTGTCTTGCTCTCCAGTCACCTCAGAGACAAGTGTTACAGGTGCCTCTGGGATTGTAACAGCTGTGGCAGAGGAAAGTGGTCTCTTACTCCTCTCCGACCAAATGGAAGTTGGGGGACTCGTCCATGCACGGATGAAGAATACTTCTTCCTCTTGAAGATCTGTTATGTCAGTGGTGTCCGGTGTCTCAACAGTCTTGTCAGTGTCCTCAGAGACAAGTACTTTGGATGTGAATCTGGTGGTTGATAAAGCAGAGGAATCTGATCCCTCACTTGACCCTGACCTGGTGGAAAGTCTGGAAGTTGACCTTGTCTCTCTGTCTCCAAAATGTTGCATACACTCAGGAGTTTCAGTTTTTTCATTGACAGGTACTTTGTTTGTCTCTCCATATCCAGTGGTGGTTGAAGAAGCAGGGGAAGCTGAGCTGTCGCTTAGTTCTGACCTAATGGAAAGTCTGGAAGGTGACTCTGTCTCCGTGGTGTCTCTGTCTCCAAAATCCTGAATGGACTCTGGTGTCTTGGCAGTTATGTCAGTCTCCTCAGAAACAAGTGCACTGACTTCCTCTGTTGGGGTTGATGAAGCAGAGGAAGGTCTCTCACTTAGCCCTGACGTGGTGGAAAATGATTCTGTCTCTGTGGTCTCTCTGCCTCCAAAATCTACAGTCACTTCTGTGTCCTCAGAGACAGGTGGATTGGATTCCTCTGTGATTGCGGTGGTGGTGAAAGAAGCAGAGGAAGCTGGTCTTTCACTTTCCTGGGACCTGACGGAAAGTCTGGAAGTAGATGGTGCCTCATCGCTCCAGACTTTCTCTCCACCTACATAATCCATTGTCTCTCTGGAGTCACATGTTCTGTCTTCAGTCAATACAGAGACGACTGTTGTAGTTGCTGCGGTTGAAGTGCCTGAAGATGAAGTGTCATCATCACGATCAACCCTGCGATGCTCGGCAAACACTTGGCGCATTGCAAAGAATTTCTCGAGGTGTTGGTCTACCTTCTGTTGGGTCTGACAACCAATTGGAGATTCATCTTCGTCGTCCTCTGAGCGTTCTGCTTCACTCCAGTGGTTGATCGACAACATCAGTTGACCGAGGTTCGAAGATGCCTTTCTGATGATGTTGTCTACGTCCTCCATGTTGTCGTTCTCATCCACATTGTGTGTTTCCTGATCCATGTCTGTTGTGTGTGTGTAGATTAGTGGAGTTTTAGTGTGCGCTGTTCTGACAAAATGTTTGTGGTTACTTCAAGATTTTATCTCTTCTCTGTGCAGAACCACGTGGACTTTGATGTCTCTGTGTGATGTGATGTATAGAACTCTTCCACTGTGATGTCATGGAACAGGTTAGTTGTAATGTCACAGAACTCTTGCACAGCAACTGATGTTTGTGGTTGATTCTATCTGCTGGAAGAACCAACTGCTGTTTATTGTTTGCTAATTGTTGGTTGACTGAGCAGATTATTGCATCATGTGTTGCTGTTGCAGCTTGTTTTGTCTCATGCAGTCACCTCTGACCTCAGAGGTGTTGTCACTATGAGTGGCAATGATGAAAGTGGGTGTGAAAACTCTGTCAACTGGAGAGCTACACAGCTATTAGCAGCAGCTAATGGTCTACACACTCAGAACTGTTCTGTGTTCTGTGTGTGTTTCTTGTTTTTATTCTCTGGTGGCGACACACCAGCACGACTCACAAATTGACAGTTTTGAGGTTCAAGTCTGTGTTTTAGGTTTTCAGTCATAATTAAGCGAGGTTGGGCTTCAGGTTGGTATGTAGTTGTGCAGTTGTGACGGTAAAGATTAATGTATTGTGTGCGTGTGTGTGTGTATGGGGTCAGGTTCACACCAATCAAGCCTGTAATGATCCAGTGGGGTAATTAAGACTCTAGCAGCATTAACTCTAACTGCCCAAGAGCAACACACACACACACACACAGAGAGAGAAAGAGAAATCCATTATTGGCCCCAGGAGATGATATTGATAACTGTTATATTAATGATGTCAGACTTAGTGTCCACTAAGTTCTATCACCTTAGGGCTCCATGTTTCTACCACAGAACTGTGTGTGTGTGTGTTTGTGTGTGTGTTTGTGCGTGTGTGTGTGTTGGTAGAATCTATGTTTGTACATGATGGTGGGTCGATGTAATATTGACATGGTCGTTGGTTGTGTGTGTCCTATGTCTGGCGGGGGTGGATGGATTTTCTAGTGTCACACGTGTTGGTGTGTGATAGCAACATCTTATTTTTAGTATATGGATGTTCAGGCATCTGTCATTGCAATACTTGTAACTTAAAAGATGGTAATTCACAATGAATTGCAGAGATAATAAGACACTAAGTTGCACAGACGCACAGACACTAAGAATGTGTTTGCCAAGATTTTACTAGATTATGAATCTGAGATAGAAGATGACAAGTTTTTGTTGGAAACAGCAGCTGGGATTAATATTTCAGGAAATTTGGGTGATCAGTGTGCAGAGACATTTGTCTGTGGAGATCTTTATTCATACTGGTCAGAGTGTCCAACAGTCGTGTTTCATCTCGCCTGTTTTTCTCCCAGGTATCAGTGGTGTGCACGGACATTTTCGGAGGCAGGTGCTTAATGAAAAATCGCCTGAAGATAAAAGTGTGAGATTTGAAAAAACGAACAAACATCACAGGCACATGTTGAATGTAATTTCATATTTATTTGTCAATATGTCAATTGGGTTTCCATTACCATTCTCTAAAGCATCCTCCTGCTCAGTGTCATGTCTGTAAAGATTCTGATAACTTCACTATGGTTTATCTGGATGTCTTACTCTGCTTCATCTGTGTCTGTGTCTATATATTCTGGGGATTCATCTCCCTCATCTTCCATGCTGGTCGATGGCCTATACCTGGACAGCACAGGCTTCCCTGCTGTAACTGCCTACAATAGAATAATAATAGTTTTAATAATGGCCTGTGGTTTAAGTTTTATTAATAGCCTATTAGTGTAATACAAGATTACTGCAAGTCTTGTAACATAGAAATAACTTGGTTGGTACAAAATAATAGCTATTATAGCTTAATGCCTGATTTAGTACCACCAAACCACTTTGTGTAATTAAAATAGAATGTGGACAGCTTTTAAGATATTTCAATAAAATTAGAGGAACAGTTCAACTTTAAAATCTAAGCTTAAAAGGCCCTAAACAGTTAACATGAGTGGTCTTGACTCTGACCTTTCATCTTCATCTTGCTTTGCTGATGCTTTGATCCAGGAGAACAGAGAGCTGCCTCCTTGGGCTGCCTGCTCTAGCTCATGTCCTCCTGCCTTTTCTCTCTGTCCTTTTTCTGGGCATCATGCTGCAATTAGTAAATAACAAAAGACCAAAAGTATGAATAAGACTGCTTGGTGACATTACAACAAGGCTACTTTTTCTGCAGGCAATTGGGAACTGTCTGTTTGTTATTTAGCAAATAAAGGTGTTAATTATGTAGCCTAATGTAAACCTGCACAATATTGAATACTCAGCTTAAGTATACTGATAGATTCACTTAGGGGGCAAATACACTCCACTCGATTCATGTGTTACCAGGCTGGTGGGGCAGGGGTGAAGGTTGTGTGGGCTGTGAACTACACTGCTTCTGCAACGCGCCTCCAATTGTGTGTTGCTCTGCACGTTCACGTTGACAAAGGAAGAGAGGTGTGTTGGTGGAGCAGGGAGGGGGTGCATATCGGGGCATTGTTATCACACGCTTTTAATCGCCCATCATATCTAGATGATCATGTCAACATGGACTACAGTACACAGAAAAAAAAAACAACTTTCATGAAGGCACTTGCCTAGTCCAAAGGGCAAAGGGCAGGTGCTTTAGCACCACCTGGTGTCTATCTGTGCACACCACTGTCCAGGTCCATGTTGTGGAGGCAACAGCTGGAGGAGGGAGGCCCAGTCTCTCCTCTCCACAGCCACTTCCACTAGCTCCTTTGGGAGGGGGACCCCAGGGCGTTCCCAGGCCAGCCTCAAGTTATAGTCTCTATGCAGAATATGTAAACATGTCCAGAATACCTCTCTCAGGAGGCGTCCGGGGGCATCCTTATCAGTTGCCCTAGCCACCTCAGTCAGCCCATCTTGACATTTCAACCACTTGTGTCCACGATCTCATCCTTTTGGTCACTAACCACTTCTTGTGACCACAGGTTATGGTCAGGGCATAGATAGACCTGTAATTTCAGTGTTTACAGTCTTGCAGCTCAGCTCCCTCTTCCCCACAATGGACTGGTGCAGCATCTGCATCAGTGAAGACGCCGCTTCAATCCATCTGTCCACCTCAAACTCCGATTTTCCATCACCTGAGAACAAGACCCCAAGATGCTGGAATGAGGATCAGCACCTCCCAGTCTAAAGACATGGTTCTCAACCAAAAATGGATGGAGTTCCTTCAGGGAGGAGTTGCTAAGTTCCCCAAGTAGAGGAGTTCAAGTATCTTGGGGTCTTGTTCTCAAGTAATGGAAAATCGGAGCGTGAGGTGGACAGATGGATTGGGCATGGGAGAGGTTCTGGGGACAGTTCACAGTCCTGAAGGTCAGTGTTTGATGATGCCAACAGAACCACGTCATCCGCAAAAAGCAGAGATGGGATTCTGAGGTCACCAAACCTGACACCCTGACGGACACAGTTGTAAGCCCTTTCTAGATCTATAAAGCACATGTGGACTGGTTAGGCAAACTCCCATGCCCCCTCCAGCACCTGCATCTGTGTCTAGAGCTGGTCCATTGTTCCATGACCAGGGTGAAAACCGTATTATTCCTCCTGAATCTGAGGTCCAACTAATGGATGGACGCTTCTCTCTAGTACCCTAGTGCGCACTTTCCCAGAGAGGCTGAGGAGTGTGATTCCTCTATAATTGGAAGACAACCCCTGGTCCTCTTTCTTAAAGAGGCACTGTCTCTGTCGTCCATGCATTGTTGCAGAGGCCTGTCACTCAAGACAGCCGCACAACATCTAGAACCTTAAGGTACTCAGGGTGGAACTCATCCACCCCCCGGCCACTGCCACAGTGGAGTTGTTTAACTGCCTCAATGACCTTAATCCCTGTAAAGGGAGAATCTACCTCTGAGTCCAGCTTTGTTTCCTATTCTATTGTTATTATTCTGTTCTCTAGTATTCTTTCCACTGCCCATCTACTTTCCCAGTCGCGATCAGCAGCTCCCCATCCACACTCCATGTCCACCCAACAGTGTGGACATGGAGCCACTTGTCACTCCTAAGACACCAGACAGTTTGACAGATTTTCTTTGGGGGTGACTGGAAGTTCTCCTCCATGGCTCCCCAGAACCTCCCATGCCCAGGCTTTTGCTTCTGCGACTATCTGGGCCACGCATCGCTTGGCCTACTGGTACCCATCAGCTGCCTCAGAAGTCCCAATATCCAACAAAGCCCTGTAGGACTCCTTCAGCCTGACGTGTCCCTCACCGCCAGTGTCCACCAAGAGGTTAGGGAATGGCCACCACAGCCAGCACCAGCCACCTTGTAACCACAGCTCTATACAGCTGCCTCAGTAATGGCCCCATGGAACATGGACAGATGGGCAGCATGGAGATATTGTGTCTCAGTCAAGTTATGCTGTGTCTTCTGTAATAGACTGTTTTAACTTGTGGTTTATATATGTTTGAATCAACTGCTTTGGTTTCAAGCAGAAATGTGTGGTCTAATCTGCACTTCTTTTTAGTTTAATTGTAAATTTGTCAATCTTTCTGTCACTTCCTGAAGCTTGTAAATGTGGGTGAGGATTGGAATGTAAATCAACAGGTGCAGCGACATCCTTGCCTTCCAGCTTTGTCTGCTTCACAATAATCTGGCACAACTCCTTGTTGCTGATGTCATTCTGATCCACCAGTAAAACCTCCTACCTGCTTAGACTGCAGTGTGTGATCTGAGTTGGGGCCTGGTGCTACAGACCAGCTTTATAAACACTCAGTCATCTGTTTACCATACTTCTGTGGAAGCTTCTGAGTGTATTGTACTTACCTACAGGAGCCTCAGAGGGTCAGAAAAGCAACTTATTACTTCTGAGAGCAGCACTGACATGGCCGACATTCAGTATTAATGTAAATGTCGCTGTTGAATAAAACAAATCTGCAGCAGTGACCGTGCATTATAACCCTTGTTACAATATGTGAATGTGATGAATGTACCTCTGTAATTTACATATGTAAAATTACCAATTGACTTTTGAAACCCATTTCATTATGACAGATATTTCCTGCTGCCGCTGCATATCCCTGTGTTCTGGCATGTCAGTTTATATCATGAAGAATTGAACAATTTCTGAGATTTGCGGTCATCTGGGGAAAAGGTCAGCTGTGAATTACTCTCGTTCCTTTCCGAGGATCGTACCGCCACACGGGTATTTTAGGAATTTGATGAATGAAACAGCCTAATTTGATTCAATGCCGCTGAGGTGGAGGTGCAGCAGCTGCCTCGCAGGTTCAACACAAATCAAAATAAAATGTGCTTCCATTACAATCACTTTTTATTATCCAACAATATAGGTTATATTAAAGCAAGTGAATTAATGCAACTGAGCAAATATTCATGCCTCTAATGTTCCCTTACATTTCCTTAGGGAGATCTGTTAAATATGGAAACTCAATAAGGAAATGTTAATGTTGAGTGCTATACAGTAATGAATGCGAACAAATATTGCAGCATGTCTGTGTTGTAGCTCAGTGCAACCTTTAACACAAAAAACTTGAGGCTCTACAGCTCATTTACAAACATAAACATCTACATTAATAGTCCTGAAATACACGTCTCAAAAACAGACTTTTCAGTTAAATTAGAAGAATATCTATGTTTTTAAAGAAAAAGCCAAATGAAATGTAGTTATTATCATTATCAGTAGTAGAATTAATAGTAATAAATGTTTATTCATGATATTTTAAATGTATGTAAAGAATCTATATAATTGTATTTGGAAACTTTATAATCTGCTTTAGAATTGAACATAAAGTTTAGTTAATTGTGAACAATGATTGGCTGCTCAAACTTACAGCTACTGATTTATATTTGAAGAAAAGACAAATTGTTAAAGTACAAAAGATCAAAGAGGAAATAAAACCCAGTGAGAAGTCAAAGTAAAATGAGCAGAGGTTTGTAATAATGAGGCAGCAGGAGGACAGGTGCAGTTTAACAGCTTCAACTCAGACACTTTTCACTTTAAGACACAAACAACGTTATAAACATGATCATCCTGTTTATCTCTGACTGCTCTGTTTCACTGTCACACTACGCTTCACTGGTAACATCTTCACTGGAGCAACATCTCCAATGGAAACACATGGAAACATCTTGTGAGTGAAAGTGTGTGTGAAGGTGTGTATGTGTGTGTTAGTATCAGCATCAGAGAACGACAGGTTTCCTCTGTTCCAGTCCAGCTTCACTCTGATCCTCTGGATCTTCTTCTGAACTGAGAGATCAGTGAGTGGAGTTGATGGTGACAGAGCTTTGTATTTACCTTCATAGAGCGATATTCTCCATAATCCAGACACTAAGTTGTCTCTCTTCCTCTGGACAGACTCTGTTAACACACCCAGTGTCCACCATGTACTGTCTCTAACATCAACGTCCCAGCTGTGAGTCCCTGAGTTAAAACCCTCAGAGCCCAGGACATAGCAGTATTCATCAAATCTCTCTAGATTGTCAGGAAGCTGTTGTATCTGTCCTCGTCTCACACTGGTCAGATCTTCAGACAGGATGAGTCCTGGATGAGCAGTGTTTGGGTCCAGAACCACAGGACTGTAGGAGACCAGGTCCTTCATCTTGTTCCAGATGTTGAAGGTGAGGTTTCCCAGGTGTTTGGCCTCGTCTATCAGAGCTCCTGAGAGCAGCTGTGGATCCTCCAGCAGGGGGCGCCGCTGCTGGACTCTGTCCACTGCAGCCTTGTAGTTGATCAGGAATGAGACGTCTTCAGCTCTCAGCTCGTCCTCTGTGGCTCTGACTGTGTGTGACAGAGCTGCTATCTCTCTGCTCAGAGCCTCCATCTTCTCCTTCATCCTCTGACTCTTCTGCTCCTCTTCCTCCCTCAGTGCAGCCATCCTGGCCTCCTCTTCCTCCTCTAGAAACTGGTGCAGCTTCTTAAACTGCTCCTTCATCTGCGTCTCTGTGCGTCGGGCCTGGACCTGAATGTGTTTTGCTGTTTGATCAAACTCCTCTTTAACTTGTTCTAAACTCTTCATCTTCTTCTTTAAAGGCTCCAGAGTTTCCTCAAGTTTCTTCTTGTGTTGTTGAGCAGCTTCATCGATGGGTCTGAAGCTGTGGTTGGTGTGTTTTTCTGAATCTCTGCAGACGAGACAAACTGGTTGTTGATGATCCAGACAGAAGAGTCTGAGTTTCTCAGAGTGCAGACTGCAGAGATCCTCTGAACATCTCTGATCTCTCTCCTGTAAAAAGGCCTCACACAGGTTCTTTAACGCCAGATTTAGAGGTGGATCATCCATTGAAGATCTTTTCTTACAGACTGGACACTCTGCTGTTGGTTTCTCTCTCCACCATCTCTTCAGACAGTCTTTACAGAAGCTGTGGCTACATAACAGAACAACAGGATCTCTAAAGACCTCATGACAGACGGGACAGCAGAGATCCTCCTCTGATCTAGAAGCCATTTAGTCTCTGAGTGAAGCTGAAAACACAGCAGACAGAAAGTACAGTCAGTCATGACTCCCCTCCCCCATCTACCAACTTCACTGAGGTTTACTTTCACTTTGAGTCCTGGGGCCTCATTTATAAAACTGTGTGTACAATTCATGTTTGTCTTATGCCAGTTTCTCCTTAGAAATCACAATTTGCTCTAAATGTGGCAACACCTGTGTGTAGGCCAGACCACATCCACAACTGCCCATAAATCAATAATAAAACATCCATAACTAATTCATTTAAAGAGAAAGAATCATGGCTTAGGCAAAAAGAAAAGCAAAGAAAAGGAATCTCACAGAATTACATTAAAGTATTTGTCAGAGAAAAGTCTGAGAGAAAGAAATGGATCATTAACAAAGCTCAGGCTGTGTTATTGGTTATGTTGCTAAAGCTACAATATATATCCATTTGTCCTTATCACAAATATATGGTATTTTTGTCAAGTCATTCACATTTTGGGTAAATTATATCTTCACATGTAATATGTTATATTTTTATTCACTTTCCATCATTGAATCAATTTTGGTTTATTCTACCTGTTTTCTTCAGAGTTCGCACTTTTCCTTTGTGCAAAAACAATGTTTATAAATGAGTCCTGGTCTTTGTCAGACTCACCTTCAGTGTGCAGAGCGTCGGCAGGTTGAAGCAGCAGTGTTGTAGTTTCCACTTTTCTCTCCTATAGCTGGACTCACTCAGAGGAAGTTGTTAGTTTGGTCTGAAGGTGAATCTGATCGTCTGTGTTTCAGTCCGTGTGTCTCTGCAGCCGCGACCAAAACAGTCAGAGAGACCAGAAGTGTGACCCAAGTCAGAGAGGCCGGCAGTTCAGCAGATTATAAGGCACATTATGTGAAGCAAAACAGTCATATTAACCAAAGCTGTAACATTTCAAGGTATTTATATACAACTGTCTTGTTTACATATCTTTATCTTCGGATCTTTGTCAGAATATTATATTGATACTATAATAGATTTTATTTTCCTCATTAACCCCCTGTCGTGTTCACTTCCCACCCCTTACTTTAGTGTTCCTGGTCAAATTTGCTGACCTAAACCTCAAATCCAGTACTTTACTGTCTTTATGTTCTATGAATAACCTGCACAAAAAGCTGAACTTTAACACAGTCACATCCTGATGATTACCTTCAGAATTTAAAGTTCTGTTCCTGCACCTGACTCATCTGACACAAACCAGGAACCAGTTTAGTTTTGGTCGCGGCTGCAGAGACACACGGACTGAAACACAGACGATCAGATTCACCTTCAGACCAAACTAACCTCAAAGTGAAAGCAAACCTCAGTGAAGTTGGCAGATGGGGTTTTAGATTTATGGGCAGTCATGATGACTGTACTTTCTGTCTGGCATAAGACAAACATGAATCATACACACAGTGTCAAAGTGAAAGTAAACCTCAGTTTGGTAGATGGGGGAGGGAGTCAGACTTCTTTGTGTCTGCTGTGTTTTCAGAGACTAAATAAGCTTCTAGATCCAGATTCTTCCAGGCCTTTTTACAGGAGAGAGATCAGAGATGTTCAGAGGATCTCTGCAGTCTGCACTCTGAGAAACTCAGACTCTTCTGTCTGGATCATCAACAACCAGTTTGTCTGGATCATCAACAACCAGTTTGTGTGCAGAGATTCAGAAAAACACACCAACCACAGCTTCAGACCCATCGATGAAGCTGCTCAACAACACAAGAAGAAACTTGAGGAAACTCTGGAGCCTTTAAAGAAGAAGATGAAGAGTTTAGAACAAGTTAAAGAGGAGTTTGATCAAACAGCAAAACACATTCAGGTCCAGGCCCGACGCACAGAGACGCAGATGAAGGAGCAGTTTAAGAAGCTGCACCAGTTTCTAGAGGAGGAAGAGGAGGCCAGGATGGCTGCACTGAGGGAGGAAGAGGAGCAGAAGAGTCAGAGGATGAAGGAGAAGATGGAGGCTCTGAGCAGAGAGATAGCAGCTCTGTCACACACAGTCAGAGCCACAGAGGACGAGCTGAGAGCTGAAGACGTCTCATTCCTGATCAACTACAAGGCTGCAGTGGACAGAGTCCAGCGGCGCCCCCCTGCTGGAGGATCCACAGCTGCTCTCAGGAGCTCTGATAGACGAGGCCAAACACCTGGGAAACCTCACCTTCAACATCTGGAACAAGATGAAGGACCTGGTCTCCTACAGTCCTGTGGTTCTGGACCCAAACACTGCTCATCCAGGACTCATCCTGTCTGAAGATCTGACCAGTGTGAGACGAGGACAGATACAACAGCTTCCTGACAATCTAGAGAGATTTGATGAATACTGCTATGTCCTGGGCTCTGAGGGTTTTAACTCAGGGACTCACAGCTGGGACGTTGATGTTGGAGACAGTACATGGTGGACACTGGGTGTGTTACCAGAGTCTGTCCAGAGGAAGAGAGACAACTTAGTGTCTGGATTATGGAGAATATCGCTCTATGAAGGTAAATACAAAGCTCTGTCACCATCAACTCCAAACACTGATCTCTCAGTTCAGAAGAAGATCCAGAGGATCAGAGTGAAGCTGGACTGGAACAGAGGAAACCTGTCGTTCTCTGATGCTGATACTAACACACACATACACACCTTCACACACACTTTCACTCACAAGATGTTTCCATGTGTTTCCATTGGAGATGTTGCTCCAGTGAAGATGTTACCAGTGAAGCGTAGTGTGACAGTGAAACAGAGCAGTCAGAGATAAACAGGATGATCATGTTTATAACGTTGTTTGTGTCTTAAAGTGAAAAGTGTCTGAGTTGAAGCTGTTAAACTGCACCTGTCCTCCTGCTGCCTCATTATTACAAACCTCTGCTCATTTTACTTTGACTTCTCACTGGGTTTTATTTCCTCTTTGATCTTTTGTACTTTAACAATTTGTCTTTTCTTCAAATATAAATCAGTAGCTGTAAGTTTGAGCAGCCAATAATTGTTCACATTTAACTAAACTTTATGTTCAATTCTAATGCAGATTATAAAGTTTCTAAATACAATTATATAGATTCTTGACATATCTTTAAAATATCATGAATAAACATTTATTACTATTAATTCTACTACTGATAATGATAATAACTACATTTCCTTTGGTTATTTACTCATTTGTCTTTGTGTTGTTGTGATTTTTGTCCATGATTCAGAAATTCAAAAACTCAAATATTATATTTATTATTATTATTAAATTGTAAAACTCAAATATTAAAATGTTAAATAAAAACCTTAGATCATAAAAGTAAAGATACAGAATAAAAATAAAGTTTTTTTCATGTAAGAAACAATGTTGGTGTTGATCAATATAAATGTTTCATTATAAATGTGATTAATTAAAGAACAAGTTGTGACAGAATTTGTGATTTCAGACTTTTGGCAGCTCTGCTGGAATCACAAGATCTCACAAATTTACACATAATTGCGTGATATAGCAGGATGTAGTTTCTATGGGGTGAAATGGGTTGAAATGAGAGTCATTTCTCAAAGCCGAGGATGCTTCCTTGGTGAAACACTTGCCTTGGAAGTCACATGCTACGGAGACGAGGCTTCTCACTTCGCTGCATTTAAAATCACAAACAATGGAACAGACTAGTAAGTTCAGGAGTTGTGGTTTGCTGTCAAGTCTCTGCCAAAAACCAAACATATATAAAATACATATATGTAACGTCACACAGGGTTGAGTCATTAGTCCTGGAAAGAGTAATGGATAATGGACGTATGACTTGTCAAACTATTATAAATGTCAATAATAGCAATGCAAACAGAAACACAACAAAAACAACTGCAAACAAGGAATTTATTAGTTCATTATTAGTATGTTTGTGTTCATAGTTAAATTTACATGAACAACTCATAAAATAAATAAAGTACTATATTTAAATGAGTGTTGCTGCTGCTTCCTTTCCACCATTATTGTGCAGTGAAGGATTGTGGATATTTAACAACATGGAGGATACAACAGTTCAGCTGCGAAAACTCTATGAACCAAAGACTGAGTCCGCGGTGGAGTTTTGAAGTATCCTTGACACTGGAACAGTGTTTGGTGAGATTCAATGACATGGCATCCTCAAAAAAGCAGCGGTTAAGGACACTTTTGAGAAACAGCTAATGTCTGAAAAAATCCTGTGTGTCTCAGTTTGCATACTTCCATACTTACACTTACTATTTTGAGTGCGTAAGTGCATTCACACTGACAAGTGATGTAATTTACCTTTGAGATTAACGTATGAAACATGGAGCCACACAAGCAAACATCAGCACTAGTAAGACTTTGATTATTGATTAGAATTGAAAACAAGCCGGCAGATATGTTGGTGGAGACGATCACGGTCCAGATCCATGATTAACGTTCTGTCCAGTGATGATTCACCGTTAAAAAGAAGACATTGATCCTCATTTCTGGTAATTGTTTTGAGACAACACTACCTTGTCAAAAAATGTGCACTATGTATGTATGTATATACATATTTACACATATGTATGTAAATACATAATGTGCATAGTACACAACATTGAAGTGTACTAATAGAAGTATCTGAATTGAGACACTATTGGACTTCAGGCCTGACTCCGCCCATTGTGACGTTTCAAGGTGTAGCGCAGGTAAATATGATCTGCCATGAGCACGGTGTGTTTTATTTTGAAAATTACCCGGATGTTTTATTTTGTTACCGTGCATTACTTCCTGTCCCGCACGATCTACTTCCAGCCGAAATGCTGCGTCGTGATCCGGCTTCCGGCAAAACCTAGAAGTCCTTGGTCTCTGCTGGAGCCACAGCTGTGACGGAGCCGGTGGAAAGTTTAGACCAGACCCGAACCTACTGGCTCCTTTCAGAGCGGAGACGCAGCGCTCGCGCATCCAGTTGAAATCCTGCTTCACTACTCGGCAGGTTCGGTTTTGAATCAGTCTGAATATATTTGTTTGTCAGAGTCAAGCTGTTTTCTCCCGAACTGAGTAAATTTCGTTGAAGCTAATTCCTAACTGCTAGCTCCAGCTAGCAGCTAAGAAGCTAGCATCAAGCTAGCAGGTAAATATATGTTCTGACAAACCTGTATGAGATTACAACAGGTTAATGTCTGGTGAGGAGCTAAACGTTCATGTAATGAAGATAATAAATTCATAAGTATTATTATTTAATTGTTGCCACATTTTGTGTGAAGTAAAACACTGATAGTAAATATCTACAAGGTTATACTGGGTAACAAGCAGCGGTGGAAGTAACAAAATTACATTGACCCAAATTACTGTAATTAAGTACAGTTTTGTGGTAGTTTTTTGAGTATTTTGCTACATTTAAAATAATTAACTACTGAGTAGTCTACAACATTACCTGACATCACAAAGACGACATGTAACAATAAATCAATGTCATTATCACATGAACCAGCAGACTCATCTGGTTCCCATGGCAACACATAGATACATTTCTGCAGGCAGTCAGTTTATCAATAGGTTGAAAACAGATCAGTGACACACAGACGAAGACTGAACTATATGATGTCAGATGAAGACGACGGGACCAACCAAGCTCTTAATAATAAACAAGGTTAAAGTTAGTGGATGTGATGTTGGCAGCTGCAACATGTTTGAATGAATTTAATAGAAAAGATACTTTATATTTGTTTTGAACATAATTGATCCATAGTATCATAGAATTGTCCAGAGAAAAGTTGAAAACAAATGTTTCCAGCATTTAAATGACTGACAGTAGCTATTTAGATGAATACTTTATACTTATACTTGAGTATATTTTTACACCAGTACTTGTAGTTGTAGCTTAGTAATATTTCAGTCATGTAATAATACAGAAGTACAGATGTTCAGTATCTTTCCACCACAAGGAATAAGATTATTTGATTTATAGTCTTTTACCTACCTAAGAACATTGAAGATCCAGATGTGAACTGTCAGGTAATGCTCTCTTCTTTTTGTTATCCAGCTGATGGAAGTGACGTGAACCAGGTGGAGGCTGTCGTTCTTCTAGTGGCTGCTGTTACCAACCTCTGCTACGTTATCTCTAAGGTATCAGACAAGGTTTTACTCATAGAGCTCTGTTATAGGGTTTATCTAGAATATAATGATCCAGTGTTTCTGTGTTTAAATGTCTCGGATGAGATCAGGTCACATTCACAAACCAAGTAGCTAACTGCAGTAGAAGTATTGATGTTGACCTAAACTTCATCATGTTGATACAAGAGAAGGTTTTGATCCATAAAAGATAAGATAGACTAAACTTTTATTAGTCTCAAAGTGGAGACATGAACATTATTACAGCAACAAAAATAAATGGATGTGAGCTTCAGGTGGTAGACACCCTTGAAAATGTTTGAATTTTGGATAAAGTGCTTGTAAATGCTTGTAAATGTTTGAAATTGTAAACATATATATTTCACAATGAACAGCTATTTAGCTCAAATGTAGAGAAATAAGATAAGTCAGATTAAGAAATAAAAACTTCTGTCACTGATGGGATCCACATGTGTGGTCAAGCGTGATGCTGCCCCCTACAGGACAGGACAGTGTGTCAGACCAACGTGACGTGTGGGAGGTTGTTGTTTTAATCAGCGTTGGCTGGAAATGTCAAATACAAATCTTGGAGGAAATCCATGAATAACCTGCTGCATAGTAAATTCATGTTGTCATCATAGCTACTTTCTTCCCACACGTATGTTACGTGGTTTATGCTAACCGCTAGTTTCATGCTATATGATGCAGAAGCACTGTGTGTTGCATATCAGTTACGCACAATCATTTATTGGGCATGTAGAGAACAAAGCTAACGGTAAATTGTAACATTAGTGATTTTCTCTAAATGTCTGTTGTGTGCTAGTGAGGTGTGTTCAGGAACCTCTCGGAAAACACATTAGTGAACATTTAGGACCGAACACAACATGTTACAATAATGACTCAGTCTGGTAGCAGACACGTTGTTTCCATCACAGTTTGGTTCCTCCTCCACGTGAATGTGGTGAGTGGAGTCAAACTGCTGCGACGTCACGACACTAAAACATCAGTAAACATTAATGGACATGGAGGAGATGCTGTACTTGTTGCTGGGTTAGCTTACGACCAGGTAGCTACGACGATGGCTATCACTCTTGTCCTGTTTAAAAATGGAGCTTGATTATTTTGTTGACTCTCTCAACTCAACTGGCGTCTGGTGGCAGCTTGTGAAGACACTCCCTCTGACCAATCAGTGGCCGGCGTCTGTTCACGTCACGTTTTAGTATCGACTCAGCTCCATTGGTTCCTCCACAGAGTAGGAACTAAAACAGTAGCTGGAACCAGGAACTAGCACCAAGTGGAAACACTAGAAAAAGAGAGTTGCTAAAATGGTGTAATGGATAAACCCTAATAGTTACCAAGAAAGCTGTCACATTTTAAAACGTTTCTTCTCCTTCTGTTAATAGGAAATTCGTTTGTTAATAAATTAGTGAAATGACCTGGTTGAGTCATAAATTTTTATCACATATGCAACTGCTTTGCAGTACTGGAAAAGCATGGAAATTGAATTTGAATTGAAGCTTGAATTTGTCAATGGATAGAGTGTATGAACCATTGAATCCATGTGGGATATATTTGTTTGTAAATACCAAACGTCTTCATGTTGCAGCTGTGAGGACGTCCTGCGTTTCCTAAACTACGTCTAACGATCGTTACGTGGTCCGATGTGGATCTGGTGACGGAGCCATGTGTCATGTAGATTAATAACGGTGGAGCGGTGAAGTTGTCCCAGTGCTCCCAGCATCCGTCACACTCTCGTTAAAGCACCGTAGCAGCTGCTCAACTCCCAACCTCTGGCTGCTGTCACAGCAGCGCTGCGCTGGGCGTCAGCGGGCGGGAGGGTGGGAGGGGTCTGATGACTGCATAGCATCTGTTGCTGAAGCTGGTACACATACACCTCTCCACCCTTATTTTATTTTGTTTTTCAGCACCATAGATACTGGCACATGACAAGAAAGAAGGAAAAAAGGTGGAAAATCTCCACACTTACTGTGTTTGACAGGTACTCTACAAGTCCAGATTTAAATGAAAAACAGTCTCTGTGGTCATAATGTAGTAAAGTGTTGATGTTGGAGAGTTGGTTGATTCATCCAGGACGTGTGAGGTCAAAGTCTGGCCGCACATGAAACCACAGGTTGAATCATCGTCATTAGACGAGATGAGCGACTTTATTAAAAATAAAAAAAGTGAAAAGTACAAGTTTGTGGACAGAAAAACTAGTGAGTCAATGCTGATTCCTCCAAAAAACATCCATCACTGTCATTGAGGCTGTTTTATTGGAATAAAGTTTACAAACCTTTTCTTGCAGAACTGGAGAAAATTTCATGTTGCTGAAGTGGAAACAACCATCGGTTTCTCCAGGAGTTCAGACGTTTTTTGTAGATTGTTGACGTCTAATTTATCTGATTTTGTGGCAGATTTTCTAAAAAATTGCAATGAAAGTTTAATACTATCTTAATGTTTAAAGTTGACAGAGAATCTCCTTTAATCAAAGTGAAGGTATAAACCAGTGTCAGTGACGTGTCTGGTCTCACGTCCTCCCTGTGTTTCTAACTTTCTCCGTCTGTTTCTGTGACAAAGTTGTTTCTCAACAGTCGACTTCCTCTTGTTGCTCCACAACAATATAAAGTAGTTTCCTCCTCTGTGGTGAAATCTGCCTGGAGACTGTTTCTCTTGGTCCTTAGTGATGTTGAAGGTAAATGTGACACTTTTTATCTCACATGTTTCCTGCGTCTTCTAAGAGAAACGAGGAAGTGATTCACTGACGTTTGGATCAATGTTTGACTGGAAACATGATGATGATGAATTGTGGAAAACTCGTGGTGATTGGTTGAATTGGTGTTTATTGTTGCGATCACATGATAAAATCTGGGAGGGTCTGATTATGTTTTCAAAGACTAGGGATGGGTATGGTTTGGATTTTGTCTTTATCGGTGTCGATATCAGTATCAATACTGCTCATTGATACTTGACGACCTGTTTGGTTGTTTTATTAATTAAACAATAAAAGACAGTAACAGATCAAAGATCGGATGAGTTTCACGTGTTGTTGCTGCTTTGTCCTTTGTTGAACTGACGTCGGTATGTGTGTGTGTGTGTGTGTGAGTGTGAGTGAGTGTGTGTGTGTGTGTGAGTGTGTGTGTGTGTGTGTGTGTGTGTGTGTGTGTGTGTGTGAAGTGTTTTTCATGCTGGTTGGTTGCACGATGAAAAAATAAATAAATAAATTCAGGGAACACCAAATTAATGTTTGTTAGAAAATGTCACACGCAGAGTTTCACATAGCGATCACAGAGGAGATGCTGTGAAGTCAATGAGGTGTTATGTTTGGCTCAGAGCGAAACCTTTTATTCCCTCATAAAGTGACTTTTAATGAACACAGCTTTTGCGTTTGACTTTTATTTTGGTTTAGACCTCATGGCAGGTCGGCTGCTGCCCAGCTGATCGCCCTGCGGCTACGAACCCTCCACCTGATCTGAGTCGGCGGCTTCAACCTTCAACCCACCGCACCTCATTTACAGGAAAACATTCCCAAACCTCCGTTCGACCTCGGGCACGGAGCTATAAAATACATGGTTTGGTTTATTTATTTTCTCTAGAGATAGTTTCAGCAGTGTTTGTACTTTTATTGTTGCTTATTTCACTAAATATATTTATTTAAAACTCTGAGTCCTGAGGCCTCATTCATCAACAGGCGAACGGACAAAATAATAATAAAAAAAAAAAAATCAGATTTCTACGTTTGACTGGTGCCACTTTCCCTTTATAAGTCACGTCATATAAATCACAATGTGGCCACACCTGTGTGTTTTTTTTTTTATTACAACTGTAATTAATATTCGTTTATAGGGAAACAATCAGGAGCAGGAGGAAAGAAAAGCCAAGAAAAATCATTTCACAGAGTATGAAATTAAAGTGTTTGAAGGACCAAGTCAGACAGAAACTTTATGGCAACAAAAAACCTAAAAAAAAAACCAACTTTCATCACAGTTTCTTAGAAAAGCTGTGAACTGAGGTAAATTAGACCTCAACAATCTGAGAAAAGACCTGAAACCTGATGAGAAGGTGAAAGTTTAACAGGAAGTAACAGTTCAGGAAGATGGAGAGAAGGAAACTGAGTGTAGAGGATGTGACTAATGAAGCTGTGATGTTATTGTAGAAATGTTTCAGACTCTACTTCCTGTGACCTCTGACCTCCGCCACCAGCCCATCTAACATCTCTTCTCCACCATGTGGTTGTGTCTCTACTCTACTGGACTCTACTGGACTCTACTGGACTCTACTCAGTCTGGTAGCAGACACGTTGTTTCCATCACAGTTTGGTTCCTCCTCCACGTGAATGTGGTGAGTGGAGTCAAACTGCTGCGACGTCACGACACTAAAACATCAGTAAACATTAATGGACATGGAGGAGATGCTGTACTTGTTGCTGGGTTAGCTTACGACCAGGTAGCTACGACGATGGCTATCACTCTTGTCCTGTTTAAAAATGGAGCTTGATTATTTTGTTGACGCTCTCTCAACTCAACTGGCGTCTGGTGGCAGCTTGTGAAGACACTCCCTCTGACCAATCAGTGGCTGGCGTCTGTTCACGTCACGTTTTAGTATCGACTCAGCTCCATTGGTTCCTCCACAGAGTAGGAACTAAAACAGTAGCTGGAACCAGGAACTAGCACCAAGTGGAGACACTAGAAAAAGTAGTAGAACGTTGTAGTGGCCGATCTTTTAGATGTGTTTATATTAGCCATGCTAATGCTAACGGTTCCTAGCTGACTCATCAGCTGAGTGATGCATGTGACTCTCAGCTCCAGTTGAGCGATTACATTTTCCCAGACGGACTCATGTGATCAGTCTGTGTCTGTCTCTGTCTCATCTATTGTATCAGATTCATAACAGCAGCCGGGACCAGTAATTAGCCTCCGCTGACACTGGACCGCTCGACTTTCAACCACGTGTTCGTGGAAACGAAGAAGAGATCAATACTTCACTGGAAGAAACAGACATAATGACATCATCAGACAGAGAAACTGATACAGTGTCAACATTGAAGCATCTTCCTGTGGTTTAGTAAGAACAAACAGAATCATGACTGATGACAGATGAAGAACAGTGTCGGTGGGTTGGATCCTAACGTTTCTGTGATAATAAACACGTGAATGGAAACAAGCAGCTCCTGATGTTTGACACTTAAAGAAACAACAAATGTGAACTAGAATGTGTGTTAATGTGTGTGTGGACAACCGTCGTCAGTCTTTATGATGATGATTATATTACATCCACCTCCGTCTTTTATCTCTCAGCAGTTTGTTAATCTCACCGCTGTTTTGTTTTGTCGTTTCTCTTCAGAGTCGAACTCATTGATGTTTCAGCGACAGACGAACCGACGTCGCTTCACTTTCAGTCTCTTGTCCGTTAATGTGAGCAGCAGTTACAGTTCCTCTACTCATCTTATTCTTTATGTTTGGATCCAACATCGAGTTGAACAAAGTTGTCAAACCGTCAACGTCTAAGTGGCCACTGTGTTTAAATGGTTGTAAAGAAACTGTAGCACAACATGAATGAGTTGAAAATGTAAACGACAGTTTATCACAAAGAAACGTCGGTGAAGTATAAAATAACATAAGTAAAGTAACATCAGCAGTGGCCTGACCTGCAGCAGCAGCGTCGGCCGTTATCTGAGCATGAAATCTGTGTGAAGACAGCAAAGGCTCATGGGTGTTGAGAGAGTAACGTATGCATGGATGCACACACACACACACACACACACACACACACACACACACACACACACACACACACACACACACACACACACACATATACATATGTATATATACATATACACATATGTGTGTGTATGTGTGTATATACAGTACGAGTTCATCCCCTCGTGGTTTTAAAAGGAGCGAGTGCTGCGTCTCCACTCGGGGGCTAATTATGTCGACTTGACGGGTTAATTTGACTCCAAGACGAACGAGTCACAGTCACAGTTCACCTCACATGAACCTCCACCGCCGCTGCTGCTGCTGGTGTTAGTCTTGTGTTTATGTAACCAGAAGAAAGTGTTTTTACGTAACAGACCACGTAAAATGTGCATGTGACTCTTGAGTGTTTCCAAATTTAGTCTCTGAGCTTTTCCAGTGTGAGAAGTGGAGGTGGACGTTGAAACGTCCGATTAAAACTTTGTCAATGTTCAACAATGAAACTCTTATTATTATTATTATTCAAGTCAGAAACATCCGTTGTGTGTGTCTTTAAGTGAATAACCACTGATCTAAACTACAGACGAGGATAAATGACAGTAAATAACTGGGTTGGGTGATGCAGCCTAAACAGGACACGACAGTTACATCTATTTATTAGTGAAGAAATGAAGGATTCACTTTAAACTACGGTGGCCAACAAGGGACAAACGTACTGCAACAACTCAGTACGACTCAGTCAGAGAAAACAGCTTCAACTACAGAAACAATGCAAATACACAAACTCAAACACAAGTTTAAAGAGGAAACAGGAAGTGGTGCAAATAAAAAAATCTCACTGCAAGAAACAAAGACGCATCATCATGAAATATGCTGCAAATACAGAAACGACGCAAACAAAGAAAACATCTGCAAATATAATTTTATTATTATTATTTATTATAATAATTATTAGTGTTATTATTAGTGTTTGTGTATTAGCATCGTTTCTGTAGCTGAAGCTGTTTTCTCTAACTGAGACGTATTGAGTCGTAGTACGTTTGTCCCTTGTCGGCCACCGTATTAAACCGTCTCTGAATGACGTCATCAGATAATTCAACACGTTCTACTCCAGCGTCTCTCCGACCTCGTTTCACATCATTATCCTCAAATATTTCTACGACCGTTTCACCACATTTAAAACCAATTTAAAAACCTTCTGTTCTCTGAAGTTCTGTTAGCGCTAAGCTAACGTTAGCCTCCTGATCCTCTGCTGTCTCCTCCATCCACCACCATGTTTAAACACTTCTTCTTCTTCCAGAGATTGGTCATGTGACCTACACAAGGCTTCTCATTGGTTCTCTTGTTTTACTGCCCCGTTAAGAAACGCTGACCCTGAACTTCCCTGAACTAAAATAGAAAGAACTGATCTATTATTAAAATAGTTGGACACTAATTTAATCCTCGATAAATAAAACAGATGAACCTCTAAATCAAACCAAGGAACCCTTTAATTAAAAATTCATCATATTCACTTTGATTCAGATAAAAGCTTCTCTCAGTCAGAAACGACCTGTCCAGAGCTTTTTTTAACTTCTCTTCTAAAAGCTTTTATGAAAACATGTCCTGGTCACGGTGACTCTGACGTCACTAGTTCATCTAAACTTTATAAAACATCTGCAGCTGAATCAGACGTCCAGTGTCCTCGTCAGACCTTTTATTGACCTGTTGTCTTTTATTCTTCATTGATCATCTCCTCTTGAATTAAGACTCAGCTGTTGGTTTAAATCAGATGTAAAACTGAGACCTCACCACTTTATCTGATGTTTCTTCTTGTGTGTTTAATCTAATTTAATCATCAGAAGAAATGAGCATTTCTTCCCCTAATTCCCTAATATTGCACCGTTACATCTGTCGTCCTCGTATCATTAATGTATCAGTCAGATAAACGTCTCTGTGATGCGGCAGCAGCACTTCACCTCTGCAGCAACATAAAAGCTGCGTCTGCTGCAGCTGTGGAGCCGTCGCAGGAAACAATAAAACTCTTAAATCGCTCTGACCCTTTTAAACAACAGTGGTTGGTTAATGCAGCCGATCCATGCACCTGGGGCATGAGCTGTGTGTGTGTGTGTGTGTGTGTGTGTGTGTGTGTGTGTGTGTGTGTGTGTGTGTGTGTGTGTGTGTGTGTGTGTGTGTGTGTGTGTGTGTGTGTGTGTGTGTGTGTGTGTGTGTGTGTGTGTGTGTGTGTGTGTGTGTGTGTGTGTGTGTGTGTGTGTAGTGAGCAGATGCCACCTCGAGATCAGCCCCTCAATCATGGGGGTTTAATAGGCCATAACAATAAAAGAGGCACATGGAGGCAGCCCTGAGGGAAATCAGCTCCACTGTACAGCAACTTGCAGACACGCACACGAGAACGAGGAGGAAGTGAGATGGAAAAAATAAATAAATAAAGACACAGTCTTGACCTCATTTAAAGTCTGCAGCCCTCTGCTGCATCGCACCATCTTCACTCTGAGTTACCGAGTTACGTCCTCGTCGCTTCAAACAAAGACGTTTCTCTGCTCGTATGTTCCCTGGCGTCGACGCGTGTTGATGTGTAACAGCACGCGAGTGTGTGTGTGTGTGTGTGGCCCATATGTTGCATTATGCAGAGGGACTTGTTAACATCTGTGTCAGTTATGACAGCGGTGGCTCGTGTCCGTCCCCTCGGTGTCATCGTCTCCTGAATGTGAACGTCCTTTTCATCTGTGAATCGCCGTGTTATTGTTTCATGTTTGTTTGTAGCAGATGGCGACGCAGCTCTTCGTTCTCCCGGAAACAAAGCTCCTTTATTCCACTGAATCAGATGTTGACTGAAGGTGAAACAGCAGAAAGAGAAAGTACCATGGTTATGATAGTTTTTTTTTCTCTAATTCAGTGCATATGAATTAGTTTTTAGAGCAGATTTCTTTGTTTCTAAATGTTTAGTTTAGTTTAGTTTTTCATACTTTGTGTTATCTGTCAGGTGCAGGATTTTAAAAAGATCAGTCAGTCTTGTGTAATAAAACAGAGGAGCTGCTCAGAGAGACTTTGTCAACTCGTGATCATCCTTCTTGTGGAAGTTTCTCAAATGGGTTTTCAGATTTATTGAAGAAGTATTTCAAATATTTAATCACCTGTTTCCACAACATTGCACTTGCTTTTATCTTCCTCTCAGTCGTATTCTCAGAAAGCCCATATAAGAGTCAACTTCTCCCAACTTTTGTTGTCATCACTTTACCAGGTAGCGTGATAACGACGAGTGATGAGAAGTGACGAGACGTGACGGAGCGTGAGCAGCTGCACGGTGGCGCCAGCTCAAGTAACATCAGTGGATGAATTGATTTCTTTAAAACAAAAGACTGATAAATAAACTGACGAAGAGGAAAACAAAGAGCATTTCATCTTTAATTTCATTAAGTTTAAATTAGTTTGGTAAAAATACAATACAGTTTCAGTTAGTTATCGTTTTTTCAGTTTCAATTTTCACCATTTCGGTCATTTTCATTAACGATAATTACCTTGGAAAGTGTCTCAGTCAGAATCGATATTTAGAAACATGAATATGAGCAGTGATGAACTAGTCACTTCCTCCAGGATTTTATTGTTGAAGCCAAATTTACCTGATTTCACATCAGCTTTTCTACAAAGAATTGTGTTTAAAGTTGAGGTGTTTTTGGACGTTTTGTTGCAATTAAGTTGCAGGATCAAATCAAAGGTGATAACAGACAATTCAGCTTTAATTTTGAATCGAAGTGAAGGTATAAACCAGTGTCAGTGACGTGTCTGGTCTCACGTCCTCCCTGTGTTTCTAACTTTCTCCGTCTGTTTCTGTGACAAAGTTGTTTCTCAACAGTCGACTTCCTCTTGTTGCTCCACAACAATATCAAACAGTTTCCTCCTCTGTGGTGAAATCTGCCTGGAGACTGTTTCTCTTGGTCCTTAGTGATGTTGAAGGTAAATGTGACACTTTTTATCTCACATGTTTCCTGCGTCTTTTAAGAGGAACGAGGAAGTGATTCACTGACGTTTGATCAATGTTTGACTGGTAACTATGACGACGATGATGGTGATGACTGGTTGAATTGGTGTTAATGGTTGCGATCACATCATGAATCCTGGAGAGGCTGGTTGCGGTTTACTCCAGGTGACGTGCTTCATGAATCGATCTTTAGAAACATGGAAACGATCAGTGATTTAATCTTTAAGACTCCTGATGGAAAACAACAGTGAGACACTGATGAAGACGAGTAGACGTCTTTCTGTGACGGCTCAACTCAGACTGGAGTCTAGAGAGTCATGTGAAGAAACATCAGGACAGTTTGAAGCTGATGAACATAAAAATTAAGACTGAACGTCAGGATGAGGCAGTAAAAGAAGAAGAAGACACCATCAACTGAGGATGGAAACCAACAGTACAGACACATGAGGTTGAGTTGGACATGATGAGACATAATAAAGTTTGAAAACAATAAAACAACAGGATGAGACGAAGATCATGGATCAGAAAACAGCTACTGGATCGGAGGAAGTGGTGGTGGTGCTGGGGCGACACAAAACAAAGATGGCAGCGCCGGTTGATTCTGTAATTACTCAACTGTCAAGGATGTTATTCAAGGATGTGCCTCTTCCCTCTCACCTCGGTACTTTTACAGACGTTTCCTCTTTGAGGACGTGGTGGAGGCTCTGGTGTTTTGGTCGGGCCAGAAATCTGGAGGCAGTGGCCCCAACGTGGCTCCACACGGTCTGGAAGCAGTTGGCCCCGGCTGGCTCGGTTAGCTCGGCTTTGGCCCGACAGTGTGAAACCGGCCATTGGTTACTGTCCTTTATTTGCTGTGAGAAAATCTTCTGGGTGACCTTTTTATTTTTTATTGAATGTAGCTGCAATTTTATACTGTTTCTTGATTTTTATTTTGAATTTTGAGCTAGAAACCTGTGTTTGAATGTTAAGAAATTAATGTTTCTTTGTTCATGTGTAGATGAGCATGTATAAGTTACTGTATTAGTCAGTTAATGTGGAAATAATAAATAAACCTATTGAATGGGATTGTAAAATTAATCGTTAGAATAATCGATTAAAAGTCAATCATTTTTCCAGCTCTAGTGGTGGCTGGTGAAGAGTTAATGTAGTTGTGACATTTTCTCAGCATCTCGGTTTGTTTTTCCTTCTGACTCTAGTTTAACTTCAGCAGGAGTGTGTGTGTGTGTGTGTGTGTGTGTGTGTGTGTGTGTGTGTGTGTGTGTGTGTGTGTGTGTGTAACTCTCCATTCTGGTCCTGTCAATCAAACCCAGGTCACATGACTGACAGCTGGAGGTTGATGGTCGACTCAGACAGGTCTTCATCATCTTCATCATCTTCATCCTCTTCAGGACTCGTCACTGAATAAATCAACACCATCTTCACCTGCACCGTCGTACTTTTATTACCGTTTTTACTGCTCGAGCTCGTCATGTCTGAGCGTCTAAGAAAAACATCAGGTCAGCTCCGTGTTAAGATCCATTCTAGTCAAACATTTTATGAAAAATTTGTCGATCTGAGTTCAACTATCACTGAAGCAGTTGGTCATTAAGTTTCCACCTGAAGACGAAGCACACGGCGTAAATCAGTCGTAGCTCTAATGTTGGTTAGTCTACGAGTGACTGAAGGTTAGTGACGGTTTCATGTCAGAGCTCAGCTCACACCTGAAAAAACTGACAACACAACTGTGACAAAACTCACACGAGTGGAAAAAAATGTGCTCACGAGAATATTATTCCACATTCCACGTTAGCTAGCTAGCTCCCATGTCTGGTTGGTACCTTAACAATGAGTATCACCTTTACTTGTAATAAGCAATGAAATTAGATAAATGTCTGTATTTGATCCATA
Organism: Polydactylus sextarius; assembly: GCA_016801845.1. Taxonomy (NCBI): domain Eukaryota; kingdom Metazoa; phylum Chordata; class Actinopteri; family Polynemidae; genus Polydactylus; species Polydactylus sextarius. The sequence goes on from CM028910.1 coordinate 25,877,437, forward strand.
TTACTGTTCACTATTGCATATGCCAGTCATTCATTCATCTTTGCTGCAAATCTATATTAACTGTTGGGGTGCTAATGTGGCTAATATGCACTATCTACCCAGCGCCTAACAACATGGATTAAACTTGTAAAGTAAAAATAACTTGATCTAAAATGCCCGGTACTGGGGCCAGAGTGGATCACATCCGATTTCACGGCATGTCTCCTCCGGTCCACTGCTTAAACATCAGCATGTGTTTTATCCTCAGAAACGTCTAAAACATCTAAAAGACCACGTCTAAACTATTTAGACGTGGTCAAACTTGTGTTAACTGCGTTAAATAATTTCATCATGTTGATCTCGGTTATATTAATCTCAACAGTTATTGTGTTAACTTTGACGAAGAAGATGAACTTCTATAAAATATGTTATTGATGTGTCTGAGTCTGTGTTAGAGATTTTATCATCACACGTTTTCTGACATGATTCAGTTCTGTGTTAAACAGTTAGTTGTTGGTTTAGTTGTTTTTATGTTTATTTATAATCAATAAATGTAGGATCGAAGTTATTTATCACAGGAAGGTCAGACGTGTCCCTGACTCAAAATAACTCAAAATAAAACCATGTTTTTCAAAATGGCAGCTGAAGACGGAGATCATGTGACTTGATGTTCACGTCACATGACAAAGATTGAATGACATTTATTTTAAAATCAGGTGATCAGGAGGCAGATGTTCAGGTCAGCGCCAACTTGTGGACACAGCTGAGACTAGTTTGTCTCATTTAAAGGCTGATGTTGTAAATTATCTGAGGAGTTAGTGAACATCACTTAACATCATTTGACACCAGAGTGAAACTCCGCGGTGCTGGCGGGTGAACAGTGTGTGGTGACAGTCGGATCAGGTGTAGACGTGGAGGTTTCATCCTGTGAGAGGAAACGACAGAGCAGAGTCGTGTTCATCATCGGTTCAACATTAAGTTCAGAGCGTCACTTCGCTCCATATTCAAGGCCACAGCTCTGGTCCGCTGCAGCTGCAGGAGAATCTCCTTTCAATGTGCCATTAACCTGTGAATAGGACCGTAGGGGATTAGCTGCTGGAGACGTGTCTGAGTCTGATGGAGGAGGATGAGGAGGATGATGGAGGCGATGGAGACTGACCCTCTGCATCTTTTACTGAATCCTCCACAAATGGAGCGGTCGGCGGGTTGCAAATGGAGACCTGGCTGCTGATAGGATTCACTGTGATTCATAGGTCCATTACTGAGCTTTGTGTGTGTGTGTGTGTGTGTGTGTGTGTGTGTGTGTGTGTGTGTGTGTGTGTGTGTGTGTGTGTGTGTGTGTGTGTGTGTGTGTAATGGTCCGAGTGGTGAGGATGGAGACATGAGCGTGGTGTATTATTGTTGAGCTGATGATGGGATTCACATGCAGCAGAGTGTCAGGAAGATGTTTTATGAGACACAAGATTGTTCTTTTCTTCTTTTGTGTGTGTGTGTGTGTGTGTGTGTGTGTGTGTGTGTGTGTGTGTGTGTGTGTGTGTGTGTGTGTGTGTGTGTGTGTGTGTGTGTGTGTGTGTGTGTGACCCTTGGGTCGTTCCTCTGCAGCAGCTCCGATTAAATATCATTTCACAGTTTGGTCAGTGGAGGAATCTGATTGTGTTTCAGGTAATCCCATCACAGCCTGTGTTTTTACAGCCGATGACTACTGCTACAATGTGTGTGTGTGTGTGTGTGTGTGTGTGGATTCATTGAGTTGTTGCTGATGTGTGATCACACTGTGAGACTTAATATCAGGCTCTGTAGTTTCATTGGGCTTTTTCTCTGTGTGTGTGTGTGTTTGTGATTGTGTGTGTGTGTGTTTGTGTGTGTGTGTGTGTGTGTGTGTGTGTGTGTGTGTGTGTGTGTGTTCGTTCACAGCTCTTTGATGCCTGTATAGATTTCCCATCAGCAGACTTTAGATGTGATCTGTGTCCCTGAGGGTCTGAAACAGAGGAAGAAGTTTCTGATTTAAATCTGAATATTAATCATCATTGTGTTAATTTCAGTCTCGTGTTTGTGGATTAGATAATAATCTGGATTTTTTTCCGAGAGACGAGGTGATGATTTAAAGAGTGAGATTTGACCAGACGAAGAGGAAAAGTCATGTGACAGTGTTGGTTTCAGTGGTGCGGTGAAGGTCACAGACCAGTTAGAGAGAGTCCAGATCGTTATGTTGGAGATAATTAATGAGGATTCGGCCTCGGGTAGAAACGATGGAGCAGAGAAATCCTCCGATTAAAACCACAAGCTGCTGCTGCTGCTGAGAAAATACTTAGATGCTCACCATGTTGAGCACGGAGCTGTTTATCATCTGTCCTCCAGGATTTCATCACAACTGTTAACACTAATTCAACCAATCAGGAAAGGGGAGGAAACAGTTTTCTGTTGTTGAGGAGCAACAAGAGGAAGTCGTCTGTTGAGAAACACTTGAAAGACATGTTGGTTTAATCACTTCACTTTAGTTCACTGGTAAAGTAGAACTATTAAACACTTTATAATTAAACTGTTATTAACTTTGACTTGATCCTGCAACAAAACGACTAAAACAACACAACACTTCTTTAGGAAAACTGATGAAAAATCAAGTCAATTAGGACGAATGTGAAAGAAGACCTGATAAATCATGAGGAACTGATTTATAAACAGTTATAGACCAAGTGTGATGAGCTTCAGACAGAAATAACAGAAGTAAAACCTGTGTCTCTTGATTCATCAGCAGCTGGTGTAAGTTAGCTAGTAAAGCTAACCTTTGTTAGCTTGGTTTGTTTCTGTGCATGTTTTGATTATTGCTACATTACTAATGTTAGCATCAGCAGCTGTGATTTAATAATTTCATTTAAAGTATGTATATTAGCTAAGTTAGCTAACATAGCCAAGTTAGCTCTAGTAGCTAGTAACTGGTCCCAGATGGAGACAAGTGTCATTTAATACCAACGTTGTTAGTTGTGTAATGATCGAGGATATTTATTAAAAAATCCCAGAAACAGTCTAATGTAAATAATGTAAACATGTAAATAACGAAAACAGGAAGTTCGACTCATTTCATTATACTAATGAAGGAAATCAGTCATTATTAGACGTTTAACAGACTCATATTGTTACTTTTGTTGTTAAATGTTACATTTATTGTCTTTTATATCTTGTTGAGTGTGTGTGTGTGTGTGTGTGTGTGTGTGTGTGTGTGTGCTGCATCGCTCTGACAGCTGATTACATCCTCAGTCCCTCACCCCTGCTGTCCTCATGTAATAACCATCACACACACACCACATGATGAGACCTAGAGCTGCAGGAGGAGATGACCACTGTGTCATATTTCATCATAGTCTTCTCAGCTTCTCTACCAGCGCACGCGTACACACACACACACACACACACGTCCAACCACATTAAGCCAAGCAGAGGATAAAGCAGAGCATGCTGGGATAGCGCTCTGATGATACAGTGACAGGACAAGGCTCTGAGACAAATGGACGACATTACAGCATCACAAATGTACAGGATGTGTGTGTGTGTGTGTGTGTGTGTGTGTGTGATACATTTACTTGACTGACTTTCTTCTTCTATCTTCATCATCTTTCTCTAAATCGCTGACGTCACCTCCTCCTTGTTGTTGTTATAGTTGTTATAGTTGTTGTTGTTATAGTTGTTATAGTTGTTGTTATAGTTGTTGTTGTTGTTAGTTGTTGTTATAGTTGTTGTTATAGTTGTTGTTGTTATAGTTGTTGTTGTTGTTATAGTTGTTGTTGTTATAGTTGTTATAGTTGTTGTTATAGTTGTTGTTGTTGTTATAGTTGTTGTTATAGTTGTTGTTGTTATAGTTGTTGTTGTTGTTATAGTTGTTGTTGTTGTTGTTATAGTTGTTGTTATTGTTGTTGTTGTTATAGTTGTTGTTGTTATAGTTGTTGTTGTTGTTGTTGTTGTTATAGTTGTTGTTATTATTGTTGTTGTTGTTGTTATTGTTGTTAGTTGTTGTTATAGTTGTTATAGTTGTTGTTGTTGTTATAGTTGTTGTTGTTGTTATAGTTGTTATAGTTGTTGTTGTTATAGTTGTTGTTGTTGTTATAGTTGTTGTTATAGTTGTTGTTATAGTTGTTATAGTTGTTGTTGTTATAGTTGTTGTTGTTGTTATAGTTGTTATAGTTGTTGTTGTTATAGTTGTTATAGTTGTTGTTGTTATAGTTGTTGTTATAGTTGTTGTTATAGTTGTTGTTGTTGTTATAGTTGTTGTTGTTGTTATAGTTGTTGTTGTTGTTGTTATAGTTGTTGTTATAGTTGTTGTTGTTGTTGTTATAGTTGTTGTTGTTATAGTTGTTATAGTTGTTGTTATAGTTGTTGTTGTTGTTATAGTTGTTGTTATAGTTGTTGTTGTTATAGTTGTTGTTGTTGTTATAGTTGTTGTTGTTATAGTTGTTATAGTTGTTGTTATAGTTGTTGTTGTTGTTATAGTTGTTGTTATAGTTGTTGTTGTTATAGTTGTTGTTGTTGTTATAGTTGTTGTTGTTGTTGTTATAGTTGTTGTTATAGTTGTTGTTATAGTTGTTGTTGTTGTTATAGTTGTTGTTGTTGTTGTTATAGTTGTTGTTATAGTTGTTGTTATAGTTGTTATAGTTGTTGTTATAGTTGTTGTTATAGTTGTGTTATTAGTTGTTGTTGTTGTTGTTGTTATTGTTGTTGTTGTTGTTATAGTTGTTTGTTGTTGTTGTTGTTGTTGTTGTTGTTGTTGTTGTTATTAGTTGTTGTTATTGTTGTTTGTTATAGTTGTTATTATTTGTTGTTGTTGTTATTTGTTGTTGTTGTTATAGTTGTTGTATTGTTGTTGTTATAGTTGTTGTTGTTGTTATTTGTTATAGTTGTTATAGTTGTTGTTATTGTTGTTGTTGTTGTTGTTATAGTTGTTGTTGTTGTTGTTGTTGTTGTTGTTGTTGTTGTTGTTATAGTTTGTTATAGTTGTTGTTGTTGTTGTTATAGTTGTTGTTGTTGTTGTTATAGTTGTTGTTATTGTTAGTTGTTGTTATAGTTGTTGTTGTTATAGTTGTTGTTGTTGTTGTTGTTATAGTTGTTGTTATAGTTGTTGTTGTTGTTGTTATAGTTGATGTTATAGTTGTTGTTGTTATAGTTGTTGTTGTTGTTGTTATAGTTGTTGTTGTTGTTGTTATAGTTGTTGTTATAGTTGTTGTTATAGTTGTTGTTGTTGTTGTCATCGTCTGTTCATTTCCGGTTAGCTGGTGATTAAATGTTCACGTTTACATTAAAACCTTTCATGACCTCAATCTAATCACGTCATCGTTCAGTTGTATTGATTGTTGGATATATTGTTGGTCTCAAATCACGTCTTAATTAAAAGTAGATGAATAAAACGTTACAGAATTCTGACCTTCATCACTGTCAACAACAAAGTTTGTCGTTCATGAAGTCTGACTGCTGTGTTCTCCCTGACCCAGTCTATTAATACAATGTGATCAACGGGCTCTTCTGATTGGTTGTAGTGGTTGTAGTAATCTTTGATGATTGGTCTTCTCTGAAGTCAGTGTTGTTCCTTCCTACGTCCACACCTGCTTCAACAGTCACGTACACACTCATCTTTCTTTCATATATTTTCCTACAAACATTCTGCAGTTGTGTTCTGTTCCTTTATATCTTGTCATTCGACAGGGCTCTGACTCCTCCTCCTCATGAAGCTGACCTGTTGATTACTTTGTGAAAAGGTCATTTGCCACAAAAGTCTATTTCCCCATAATATCTGCAGCATATTCACAGTAGCCTATTCTTCAGTATTTGCAGCCTAAGTCTATTTTCCCACATGATCATGTTTACTAAACGTGTCACTGACAAATCGTGATCATGAGAATGAGACGTACACGTATGAACAAACCGTTCATACGTGTACGTCTCATTCTCATCACAGCTGTAGGTTCAACAAAGATCATCACGTCAGCAAATCACCTCCTCTCTGGTTTTAGTGTTTTGACTCAAAATGTTGAAACAATAAATCAACTGGAACCAAAACATCAGAGGAAAATCTCACACACACACACACACACACACAAACACATAATTACCAATGTGTTGCTCTCATGACTAATTACTAAATGATCAGAGAACTGACACACACTCTTTCTCACACACACACACACACACACACACACAGTCACAGGTTCTCTAATGATCTAATGATGCTGTCACAGTCAGAACATGACACCCACAGGGAGTGTGTGTGTGTGTGTGTGTGTGTGTGTGTGTGTGTGTGTTACACCATCTATATTCATCCACATCCATTTATCAAACACACACATGTTCCTGGTTGTGATCTGTGTCGTCGTCGTTTTTACTGCTTCACATCTTCACCACCAGGGGGCGTCTGTCTTCATCTCATCGTTCTGTAACGAGGTGTTAGAGGAAAAAAACGGCATAAACTGACGAATAAAAGTCGTAAATGTACGTTAATAAAATATCAGCACGTCTCCTGCTACACTGAGGAACGTTCCTAGAACATTGTTCTACTTCAATTTTCACAAACGACTTCATTTTCTAAATTTAAGGTGATTTTTTCCAGCGTCACATTTCACGTCACAAATGAAACGTTTATTCGGACGATGTTTATCTGGTTGATTCAACCTGACGTGTGAATAAAATCTGTTTTTATTTCAGATAAATCTGAGCTCGGTCTGATCACACAGGATTAATTCATGTGTTTCCTGCTTCAACACGTCAGATTAACCTCTGTTGTCAGCTGCTGCCAGACCAGGCTTTTTGTTTCGTGTGAAAGAAAGTAAACCCGACATCTGATCTCTGTCCAAGCAGAGGATTGAGGGTTTTTATTTTTCAGGACTTGTTATTGTGTTCACACCTGCAGCATCAGCAGCAGGAAAACGTGAATCTAAAAGGAGCTTTACATTTCCTTATCTCCTCTTGTTTATTCAGTCACACACCAACACACCGGCTAAATATATGATCTTCTCTTTCTGCCGTGTTCGATTTTTGTCCTCTCCTCCCTCTTCATCCTCCTCATCCTCTTCGTCCTCCTCCTTCTTCATCCTCTTCATCCTCTTCGTCCTCCTCCTTCTTCATCCTCTTCATCCTCTTCGTCCTCTCCTCCGGGGCTTTGTGGTCGTCCGTCAACGTCTGGCCACAAAAATCAATTGTGCTGCTGATCAGTGTGAAGCTTCAGGGACCAGCCAGAGTCTAATCCTTAATTTGAGCTGTGACAATGACCTTCTCACTTACACTTCAACACCAGCCGTGTTAGTTCTGTAACGATAGAGGCTCAGTTATAAAAACACGGGAACAAAAACACAACATTTAAAGAGGTTGAGACGATTTCATTTTGTTTTAGTTTCTGCAGCTTGTTTCTCCTCCATGATACGGTGGTTATTTATAGAATACGGCCGATGTTACAGAAAATGAAGATAAAATATCGCAGATATAAACGCTGACATCTGTCATTTGGACCCGTAAACTGTCGACCAGTTAACCAGGAGTTAAAGATAAAGGTCATGTGACCTCAGTAGGAGCTTGTTTGTCTTATTTTAACCATTTCTATCAGATTTAATCTGCAACACATAGAGTGAATGTTTTTTTCTTTTTCCTTTTCCTTGGCAGCAAACAGATGACATGGTTGTTGTTGTTGTTGTTTTTGTTGTTGTTGTTGCTAGGTGACAGTAGTTGTGTGTAAACAGGAAATGCTCGGTAGCCTGGACCTTCATCGTCATGTGCAGTTGATGTAGTTGATGTTTAAATGACACTGCTTCTACTTCTGGAGCATTTTTGTCATTTTTGTTCTGACCTGTACTGCAGCAGACACCGGGGGCGCTGCAGATGTTCTGCTTCTGTTGCCCCCTGTGGTGAGAACACTACAAGACCATGAACACTAAATGACACAGAACCAACAGAGTCTTGTAGAAATGATGTGATAAATGTTGTGTTTAGTAGTGAGGATGATAGTGAGGAATGTGGTGTTAAGGTCTAATACACAAAGATCAACTGATCCATGTTAGTAAAGTTTAAACCAACCAGCTCCTGCAGCTGCTCTGAGGTTCAGTGTCTGAGTTGATCACAGTTAAAATCAGAAAAAAGCTGCAGATTTTAAAATATTAATTCAACATTTAACTTTCATGGTTCACATTTTTCCTTGTACTTTTATAAAAGTTATCATGTAAATTGTTGTTGTTTTGTCTCATCGGTCGTTGTTGTTGATCCATGATGGAGACGCAGTGTTTCATGTTTCACAGCTCAGAGATAAAACGTCACAGTCACGTCTCAATTTAACTTTGTTCTGCTTCACTAAGAATCACAGAGACCAGGAAATGACGAGGGTGTGTGTGTGTGTGTGTGTGTGTGTGTGTGTGTGTGTGTGTGTGTGTGTGTGTGTGTGTGTGTGTGTGTGTGTGTGTGTGTGTGTGTGTGTGTGTGTGTGTGTGTGTGTGTGTGTGTGTGTGTGTGTGTGTGTGTGAGTGTGTGTGTGTGTGTGTGTGTCCTAAATTTCCCCTGGGCCTCTGTTGTGTCGCCTCCAACTTGTTGCTGTTTGTCAACACTTGTTCATCTCCTGAGATCGTTGTTGATAATTGATTTGTTCAGTTTTCATTCATAAACAACCAGTTCGTCGTTCAGATCGATTTGTCTGATTTGTTGTTGGTGTTTTTAGATGTTGTGCTGATGAAGCTGAAGGAACAAGTCAGAGTTGTGATGATTTTCTCTTTTAAGAAAAGATTCACCGTTAAAGGGGGCGCGGCCTGTGATCAGACGTCAGCTGCTGCTGCAGTGAATCATGGGAGATGTTGGACTGTGAAGGATCCAACCGTCGTAGCTTCACGTCTCAGGAGAAGAAGCTGATTGGCTGAACTGAGACAGACGAGTCTCCACCTGGACGGAGATGCCGTCCTCTGATTGGTCAGTTGGTGTCGACAGAAATCACATGTGTAACGTTGTAACGTTGTAATGTTCAGGTGTCGGCCGTGTTTGATCTTTACAGTCGATGTTAACGGGATGAAGCAGCTGCAGTCGTTGAGTTAAATCAGCTGATCAATAAACTGATGATGTCGTTGGCTCCATCATTACATCACATATTGTTGTTTTATTGGTTTCAGTAACGAGTGGGGTCCTGATGAATGTGTGTGTTGAGTGTGACTGGCTGATGATGCATCGTCTGTTTGATCCAATCACGTCGCTACGTTATGAAATCAGTTCCTCGTCTTCTTACTTGGAACATGAATCTTTTCTTGTCTCACCACACAGACGATTCATGATTTATTTCTTCTTCTTCGTGAAACCTGATGTATTTGTGTTTGTTTTGTTTGTGTTTTGAGTCTCTAACGTCTGAGGACAGAGAAGAACTGGACACAAACATGAACATCAGTGTTGCTGCAGAGCTGCTCTGTTGACTCAATGAAAACTACTTTATCACAAACTGATCAGTTTTTAATGGAAACAATCATCTTTGTTGCATTCGTAGCTTCAATTCAATCCAATTTTCAATTTATTTTATTTATATAGCGCCAGGTCATAAAAACATTTATCTCAAGACACTTTACATAGAGAAACCAATATTTCCACAATGAGCAAGCGCTTGGCGACAATGGAGGAAAAACTCCCTTTTAACAGGAAGAAACCTCCATCAGAACCAGACTCAGAACCAGAACCAGGGAAAAGAGAAGAGACAGAGAAAAGAGAGGGAGGAGGACGGGGGAGGGGGGAGGAAGACAAGAGGGAGACCAGAAAGAGACAGTAGAGACTAGATGGTTACAAGTAGTTGTTAAAGTAAAATTATCATTACAATTAATATTACAATAATAATAATAATAATGATGAAGATGAAAGTGATGATGTCGTCAAAGAATTGGAGTCCAACAGCTCTGGAGTCAAAACTTCCTGTAAAAGAGAAAGAGGTAGGAGGAGACACAACTGAGAGAGAACAGATGATGTTAATAACATGTAATATATTGATATAAAGACATGAAGTGTGAGGGAGAGACAGAGACTAGAGGAGTCAGGGACAGAGAGAAGAGGAGCATAACATGAAGAAAACACTAAACCAACCAGAGGTGGATCATAACAAGCTGTTTAACTTTCTTAATCTTTCATTTTTATTGTTGCATTTAACAACTCAATTAATCTGACTCATGTTTTATCTTGAAAATGAAAGAAAAACAATCACCGTTGTTTAACAAACCAACTGGTCCACAGGTCAACGTTTGTCTTTGAGCGTGAGTGACGTCACGTTCACAAAGACCAACGTGTGTTTTGTTGGTGAACAAATTTCCTCAGTGATTGACGACAGTCGTCATGAAGCAGGTAAACATCTTCAGACCATGAGGATGAGGATTCTCAGTGTTAACTGGCTGTTCCTAATAAACTGACAGCTCTCCATCCTCCTGGGAGACGAGGAGGAAAAGGACATGAGGAATAATTGGCGCTTGTGAAAATGTGAGACCTTTTCACGTCGTCCCTGAAGATTTAATTCACTTCATCTGCGAAACGGACGAATAGAAACGATGGAAACTCGTCAACAAACTGTGACTTCAGGTGTTTTGACAGAAACAAACTGGATCATATTTACTGGTAAAAAATGAAGCTTCATTCAAACGAAACGGCTTCATCCAACGTGTGGTTGAACCGTTGGTGAGTAATTAGACAGAAGATGCAGACGTGTGTGTTTTGTTCACTAATGATGAGGGAAGAGGCAGCGAGAAAAGGTCAAACTGTTCAGATTTACAGTCGTTATAGTTCAGGTCAGTGGATTCCCACATGTTTAGACTCTTAATCTAAATGTCACCATCACATTTCACACCGACATCAGCTGCCGAGGAAACACGATCATCGTTACTTCAGACCTCGACTCGGATCAGTTCTGACTCGGGATCTGGACTGAAGTGAACTTATCTGGACTGACCAGAGCTGCTGAATCTAATCGTTTCACCCTCGAGCTCCAGAGATGTTCAAGACATTTGATCTTTAATGACCAGATCAGTTTGTTCCAGTGAACGTTTGTGTCAAATTTAACTAAACATCTTCCAGACATTTATATAAATTTATATAGATGTTTATATCGACTCCTGTTCAGGAAAACAACGTCACTAATGTGTTGAGTTCGTCTTTGAGTCCAGTGTTTCACTTTCATCGTTTCATCCTGGAGTCCTCATCATCATTTGTCCCACGTCTCTGAGACGTTTGACCTTTGACCTTTGACCACTAACATGTGACCAGTTCGTCTGTGACTCCACTGGATGTTTTGCAAAAAAAAAAACATCATCCAGGATTTCTTCAGAGTCACAGGAAAAAAAGTCACCAACATGATCACATAGTTCCCTTCATAGTTTTATATTTTGACTATTTTAGTGGTGACTGACCTTTGACCTTTGTCCATCAAACTTTCATCTTTGTCTTTGTCCTCGAGTCCAAATGAATGTTTGAACTAAACTTGAGGAGATTTCCTGAATCTTCTGTGCTTCAACAAACGTCCTGACGTCTGAGAACAATGGAAACGACCGTGACCGTTGATGTTTGAAGTTTAGTCTTTTATCCTCAGGAACATTTGTGCAAAAGTTTCCCTCAAAGCGTCAATAAGAATATTTCCGATGTTGAAGTCTGAAGTTGAGGTCACAGTGATTTTGACCTTTGACCAAACTAATCAGATCATCTTTGAGTTCAAGAAATCCCTTAACTCTGATTCAACATCTGCTCATTCTCACATCACCTCAGGGAAACATGGACAAATCTTTCTGCATTAACTTCACGGGCAACTTCTGCTAACAGTGATTAGCTAACAGCTAACAGCAGCTAACGCTCTCTTACATCTCTGACACGACTTCAAAGACTCGCTGTCGTCCCGGTGAACGTCTCCTCGCTGGTATAAATATTCCATCAGCAGCGTCTGAATACAGTAAACTGCTCCGACACCTTCATTAAATATTCAGTCATATAGGCGACGCTGCAGCAGCCTGTGAGTGGATGACAGCAGGGAGCTGTGGGAGAGTGATATACTGAAGTGAAGGCAGATGGAGCCTGATGTTTGACAGACAAAAAGCTGAGAGGGCAGGAGGCAGGATTATTGTTCCACAAAACTTTACGTCACGTTACAGCTTCTTTTAAAACGTAGAAACCTTCATGTTGATATGTGAGTTTTAAACCTGGAGCAAAGACTGAAGATCTACGTCTTCACATGTGGAGACGTGAAGAAATCTGTCTGTCGACTGTTCAATTCAATCAATTCAGCAGAGAATTTATAGACTCATCAATATTAATCAGTCATCAATCGTTTCTGAACAACGAGGCCAAACAAACCCGTTTACATGGAGGATCACGTCATAATGAAACATCACAGGTTTTACTGTTGTGACAAGACAGTGTTCAGCTTTAGTTGTTTTATTTATATAGTTTTATTTATATACTGCGTCAGATCATTCGTCAGATCATAAAAACATTTATCTCAAGTCTCTTTACATAGAGAAACCAACATTTAGTTAAATGAATAGTTACATGTGTGATCAACAGGAGCCGGTTGTTGTGGTTCAGGAGACGTCTCTGGAGTCTGGAGGTTTGATGGTTGGAGACATGAACCCAGCGTCTGAGAAACCCAACTATCTGACAATGGACCTAAAGTCTTAAAGAGCGTTTGATACGTCACAACCAAAACTTCTTTTATTTCCTCCGATAACAGTCAGACACAGAACAAGAGTCCGACCAGAGTCTGTCTGAGTCCAGGACCTGAGACATTAGTGTCCAGAAAAACCACCACCAGGAGGCGTCCTGATCAGTCCTGATCAGTCCTGATCAGAACGGATCAATAATGTTTTCAGTCACTAACCTGAAGTCTTGTCTCTCTGTGCTCAGACATGAAGGAAACAGTCGTTCATGTCTGGGTGATGTTGCAGGAGGAGACCACCGGTGTGTCTCAGATACGTCCATGTAGTAAACTACATGTGTGAATTTCAACAGGGTATTTTTGTCTCAGATTGTTGTTCACTTACTAAATAATGATCTTGACTTTGGGTTCACGTGTCACATGTTTGATGGACGTCTCAGGTTTACGTTGAGTCTCTCCGTCTCTTCTCTGATGATTAAAGTTGAATAATAAAAACGTTCCTCCGTCTCTGAGTGTTTGACCCAGTTTCTCTGTCGTTTCTCTTCTGGTTTCATCAGAATCTGAAACGCTGAACAAAGTGAAAATGCTCTGAACTGAAACAAAGAAACAGTTTCTCATCAGTTTATAACAAATAAACTGGTTTGTAACATTTGACGTGTTACGTCGTCTTTTAAACATAAACACAAACAAACACAGAAGCACAACTTGTTAATATGATATAAAAGGGTTTGATCTTAATTAAACACTGAATTATAAAACATATTAAAGCCACGTTGAGTTTCTTAATATTTCTGTTTTATCTTGTGTCAGATTCTCTGGACAAAGACGAAGTTGAAAACATCGACGTCGGCAGGTTTTAGTTTCACTGATGAAGAATCAGAGGACGTTTCAGTGAAACCACAGGTTGGTCAAGGTTCAGTTCAACAACTTTTGTGATTAGTTTTAGTGAAACAGGAACTTTGATTTGTTCCTGAAACTTTAGCTCCAGTTTCTTTGTTCACTGATAAAAACATGAAACTAACATCACGACATTAACAGTTTAAAACAAAATTAAACTGTTTAACTTCAGACTTTCCGGTTGGAAACTCTTAGTTTTATTCCTTAAACAAATGTTTGTTATTTATTTAAATGAATATTTTCACTGATGATCATTTGAGACTTTAACTTATTGGATGTAGTTAGTTTTGGTTTGACAGTGAAATGTTTATGAGGATTATATTAAAGAATCAGGACCGGGTCCGTTGGTCCAGACCAGGACCGGTCAGTCCAGACCAGGACCGGGTCCTTTTGTCTGGACCAGGACTGGGTCCGTTGGTCTGGATCGTTGTCATATTTTTGTTGTTTTAGTTCAAATCAAACCGCGTCAGTGTAAAATCAGCGTAAGAAAGATGATGTGAGAACAAACAGATGACGAGTGTGAAATCTTCTGTCTGTTTTTATTAAACCAGATGAACGTTAAAGTGACTGTGACAGATTTTAATTAAATGTTATTTTATTTTATTTCTGCTGCAGCTCATTAAATTCTCTCTGGAGGATTAATAAGTTATTTTATCTCATTGTTTAGATTAAAAGACCTTAAAGAGACAAAATGAGTCTCATTCATTCCAGTGTTTTGTTTTTTATTTTATAAACCGGTTTTACGTCGTTTTAATCTGAGTTTGGGACCAAATCTCATTAAACTGTTGTTCATTTTAAAGGAACAACGTCATTTATGTTGTCGCTTGGCTGCAGTTAATGACTTTATCCTCTGATTTCATTTCATTGTGTTTCTGATGTGATTTGAACGTTTTTCTGAAACAAACTCAACAATAAAACGTCAGCATGGAGGAAAATATACCCAGTTATTTTATTTTATTATAGTTTATTGCAGCGACTTTCAGTGACACGGACTCGTGGTGAGTTTACGTCTCCAGTGTTTTATTGTGACGTCTCATTTCTGTCGACGTTTGTCGTTGATTCACGTGAAGCTGCCGGTCGTCGAGTGTCGTTGTAGTTACAGTCACATGGTTAATTCATCGTCATGACAACCGTGTTGATGTGAAAACAACGAAGTCTGTGGATGAAACGTAACAATGAAGAAACGACATCTTCATTCAGATGTTTTCAACTTGAAGCTCTGACATGAAGATGAAGATGAAGATGAAGATGAAGATGAAGATGAAGATGAAGATGAAGATGAAGATGAAGATGACCTCAACAAACACAACAGCCTCGGTCTGCTCCAACTCCTCCCTCTGTGATGAATCTTGATGAACAAACCTGCTGCGATTCTCCACTCATTTATTTTCTTTAATATGAGAAATTTATATATAATAATGGCTGTGAAGATCAGAGAGCGGCAACACGTTAACCGGAGGAGGAGGAGGAAGAGGAAGAGGAAGAGGAAGAGGAAGAGGAAGAGGAGGAGGAGGAGGAGGAGGAGGAGGAGGAGAAACACTAGAAACACAAAGAGACATATCAAATGTGTTTTTAATATGTAAATGTTCACATACATGTAAATGATATGTTTATGCTGTATGAGTACATGTATTATATGTGGTGTTAACATTTGAATAATGTCTTTAGGAACATTATATTGTATGTTTTTACTATCGAGGTGAACTGGAGACATTTCTTAGTGAAACTTTTTTCTCTTTGATTCATATTTAATAATGTTTTAATAAACAACCAGCGAAGTGTCAGTAACTTGTCGGTGGACGGCTCTGAATCTATAAACATTTTATAAGAAACAGTGCATTTAGTTTAATGTGTAAATAGTCTGCAAGATAAAAAGATTTAAAGGAAGAATGAGACGGTTCCTCTGATGATGGAGACGTCGCCGGCCTGAAGTCGTCAGAAGGAAAACTGATGGTTTATAATTTAAACAATTAAATGGAACATTGAGACAAGTTTTACACAACGAGAAGTAAAGTTAAACAGAAGATAAAAGAAGGAGCGATTCAGGCCAGATTAGTTATTTATAAAGTTATTAAAGTGAGTTATTTATGAAAAACAGAATCACAGTTTGACTCAAAGACTTTTTTAATCTGTGTCATAAAACAGGTTTTAGTCCCACAGCTGCTGTAAAGTCAACAGGCTTGTGACTCCTCCCCCTCACAAAGAGAGACAAAACACAGACACAAAGAGACAAAACACAGACACAAAGAGACAAAACACAGACACAAAGAGACAAAACACAGACACAAAGAGACAAAACACAGACACAAAGAGACAAAACACAGACACAAAGAGACAAAACACAGAGACAAAGAGACAAAACACAGACACAAAGAGACAAAACACAGAGACAAAGAGACAAAACACAGAGACAAAGAGACAAAACACAGAGACAAAGAGACAAAACACAGAGACAAAGAGACAAAACACAGAGACAAAGAGACAAAACACAGAGACAAAGAGACAAAACACAGAGACAAAGAGACAAAACACAGACACAAAGAGACAAAACACAGCGACAAAGAGACAAAATACAAAGACAGAGACTTCTTTTACAGGAAGTTTTGACTCCAGAGCTGTTGGACTCCAATTCTTTGACGACATCATCATTTTCATCTTCATCAATATTATCATTATTATTGTAATATTAATTGTAATGATAATTTTACTTTAACAACTACTTGTAACCATCTAGTCTCTACAGTCTCTTCCTGGTCTCCCTCTTGTCTTCCTCCCCCTCTCCCCGTCCTCCTCCCTCTTTCCTCTGTCTGTCTCTCTCTTTCTCTTTTCTCTGTCTTCATTTCTCTCCAGCCGGTCGAGGCAGATGACGTCCACTCTGAGTCTGGTTCTGATGGAGGTTTCTTCCTGTTAAAAGGGAGTTTTTCCTCCATTTTCCTCCAAGCGCTGCTCATTGTGGAAATGTTGGTTTCTCTATGTAAAGAGACTTGAAATAAATGTTTTTATGACTTGGCGCTATATAAATAAAATAAATTGAATTGAATTGAAAAAACTGAAACAGATACGAAGACAAAGATTCATTCTGTTGGAGTCAGAGTTTCATTACATCTCTTCATTTTCAGTTAAAGTGTTGCAGTAAATGTTACTCGGATACTTTGTAAACAGAATGAGATCACATCTCTCTTCTCTCTGACAACGTCCACGTCATTGTCTCCTTCATGTTGAAGTAGAAACATCTCAACGTCTCAATGTCCCCAACATTTCAACGTCTCCAGCGTCTCAACATCCCAACGTTTCAACATGTCCAACGTCTCGAACATCTGAACATTTCCAATGTCTCAACGTCTCCGTGGTTCATGAAATTTTAATGAACTTTGTGTGTGTTCTTATCTCTTCTTTTATCTTGTCAGATTACAGCCGGAGGGAGACGGATCGACCAGTGTCACAGCTAATCTCCAGTTATTTCAAGTGAAGAGCTGCAATCAGAGGAGAGAGCTGTGAAATATAGATGGTGTGTTCATACCAAATGTGTTTTCCTTCCACTAATTACACGGCGTACACGCCGCTCTGCTCCGAGCCCCCGATCCCTTCTCTCGTCGCCCGGAGCCTTTTCCTCGTCACTTAGTGTCGAGATAAGAGCGTCAGCGGCTGCTTCTTCTCTCAGAGCGTCGCTGTTATCGTTCTGTTCCACATGCACCACCAGTTTACTCTCAGACATCAGCCTTAAACATCCTCCAACATTAATGGAAAATATAACGAGTCGCTCTGCTGTTTATTCTGCTGCTGAAATTAAGGTCAAGCACTCTGACAGGTCTGTGATTAAGAGAATATGTAGAAATTTCATCATCTTTAATTTAACAGAGATAATTACTGTTGTTAAAGAAATCGTACGTGCATGGATTTTTATAATTACGGTTTTAAATATTTATCTGAAAAACTAAGAAGGAAATGAAAAGAGGAAAGATCAAGAATGGAGAAAAAGAATCAATGAAACTAGAAAACAAAGGACGTGAAGAAAGAAAAGACGTTAAGGAAGAAAGAAAGGAAACGTTTAGGAAGGAAGAAGGAAAAAGGAAGAAAAAGAGGAAAGATCGAGAAAAGAAACAAAGAAACAAGACAAAGGAGGATTAGTGAAGAACAGGAAGAAGGAAGGTCAGAAAATGGAAAAAAGAAACAATGGATGAGATGTTTAGAAAGGAAGGAAAAGATGAAAAGGAAGGAAGTGGGAAGAAATGAGAGTAAAGGAAGAAGAGAGAGGAAAATAAGATGATGAAGCAGATGATGACGGAGGCAGAGAAGACAAAGAAGGGAGGGAACATTTAGGATGAAGAAAGAAAGGAAGGGAAAAGAATGAGGGAAGGAAGAAAGAAAGTTTTAAAGAAGGAAACTGGTAAAAAAAAAAAAGGGCATAACAAAGGATGAAAGAAAACAGGAAATCTAAAAGGAAAGAAAAGAGTAGAGAATAAGGAATCAAAAGATGCAGGTAAGACAGGATGAAGGAAGAAAAAATAATTAAAGACAGAATGGACGAGGTGTTTAGGATTAATATGAATGTTTAGGAAAAAACAAGGAAAAGGAAAAAAGTTTGAAACAGTGAAGCAGAAAGAAGGAGCTAAGGACATTCATCAGAAAGATAAAGTCTCACATGAGCGTCAACGTTTAACTTCTTCAGGTCAAAACTTCTCTACAATGATTTTATATCTCGAACCTGAACACGTCTGTAACGTCACCAACAACACTAAAAAAAGTAATGAAATGTTGCTAATTAGCATATTGATGACATCATGGCGTCACCGTAGCGTCTGGTGTCGCACGGTTTCGGTTGGTTGGTTGAATCTCAGGGACAGAAACTAGCTGAGGTTTCATCTGAAACAACATTTAATCTGTTTTTATAAAAAAGAGCAAAAACCAATGAGGAAACACGTCGGTCGAGTTGACCGATGATGTGACTGATGATGGTCCAATAACAACAGCTTTTTAAATTTGTGGTTCAGGTCGTTAACTACTTCTTCTCTTGTTCATTAACTCTATTTAAACTGACTCCAACTCCACAGCGCCCCCTAGTGACGTCAACACACAGTCCAGATTATTTACTCTTTATAACACTTGTCACATGTCTGCAATACTTAAAATGTATGATTTCTTAAAAAACTCTTGTTGTTGTTGTTGCTGGGCAACAGGATCATCATGTAACATAAACAGACAAGGGATGTAAACAACAACAACAACAAGCAGCCGTTGAATCAGGACAAAGTTCCTGTGAAAGTTTCCTCCGTTCTGCTCCAAATCTGTCAAATTAAAGTTTCGTGTTGATAATTTTGCGTTTTTACAGAAAACTAGTTTCTTCATCACATGTTCAGTCTTTATGAAGAGATTTTTCCTTTTAGTGTTTTATTTGTGTGAAACAGCGAAATGATAGAACAGCAGGGAGCGAAGCTGAGGATCAGAAAGATGCTGAAGGTTTTACTGTGTGTGTGTGTGTGTGTGTCTGTCTGTCTGTGTGTGTGTGTGTGTGTGTGTGTGTGTGTGTGTGTATGTTACTTGGTGTCAGGCTCTGATGATCAGAGTCACTGTAATCGTTCGTAATGAGAACAAGGGCCTCAGTGTGTTGAGTTAAAGGAGAAACCGTCTTCTGTTCGAGGACGATGACGCTTCACTGATTCACAGAAACAAGTGAAAGAACCAGAAATCCAAGTGTTTGAGTAATGAATGTGCTGAACTCTGTTGGGTGGTTGAAACAAAGGACAAAGATGGTGATGATCTCCCAAAGGTGTTTGAAGGATCATAACATCCACTAAAGGCTGGAAACATCCATGACCACCAGGAACCTGTAGTTCTTGTTAAAGAACTCTAGAACTGAACTCTAGACCCTCTGGATGAACCACTGAAACATCAAGAACGTTTTCACTGGTGGTGAAAACTGATAAAAGCGTCATAAAGACCCAAAAACACCATCAAACCATCTTCATTGATTTCTCACATGAAGTCATTACGTCCACATCTAACATCAGATCTTCTTAAAGGTTCATTAGAAACATCTGAAAAGACAAAACCAGAACAACCTGTAGAACCTCCTCAATGGACACTACGTCCTCGTAACAACCCTCTGAACTTTCTAAGGAAGGAGGGTTTCTAGAGAAAGGATCTCTAGAAACTACTAATGGACCATTAAAACAAACAATACTCTAGGTGACTTCTTGTAGAACTTTTTCGAGGCCTGGATCTGGAAACTCAAAGACGACCAGTAGAGCATCTGTAAAGGTCACTACAACCTCCTGACACCATCTGGACCTGTAGAAACCTGTCATGTTAATGATTATTACAACGTCCAAAAGACCAATAGAAGCTCCTAGAGGACCTCAGTAACCTCCTGAAGAACCTAAAGAACCATGTGAATCACAGCTAAACATCACAGCTACTTGTACAACTCCATGTAATGACTACTGGAACTCTAATGGACCTAAAAAACCTCCACACTGACAACCAGAACCTCCTACAGACCCACGGGAAACCTCTCAAGGGACCAAAAGACCCGTTCAACCTTCACAATGACATCTACATCCTCTTAACACCTTTGTGAACTTTCTAAAGAAACTCTTGAACCTCGTCATTGAACAACTAATAAGACGTAGAAGAAGTAGAACTGTTTTAGTGGCCTTAAGAACCTCTTAACGACCCCTGGAAACTCAAACCTGAACCTGCACAACATCCATGATGGTCACTACAACGTCCTAACAGCCCTTTCAACCTCCAGAAACTTGAGATAGTTTCGTTTCATATAAAATCTCCTCAATGAACAATAAAACATCAAAACAACCAATGGAAACTCCTCAGTGACGTCTGCAACCCCATAGATGACCTCTGAAACCTCCTGAAGAACCACTAGCACCTTCAGTATCACTACTGAAGCTAAAAACATCCTGAACCATCAATAAAAATGACCGCCTCTAGAACAACGAGCTGCTCTGATTCTGTTGAATGTTCGACACCAGCTCTTTAACTTTCAACATCATAAATTCATGAAACTGATTCAAACTAATTGTAAAACAATGTCACAGAAACGCCTCAGTCTGCTTCTTCTTCTTCTTCACATCAGAAGGAAAAAGATGGTTTGTCTTTAAAGTAAAAATGTGTGAGCTTCAGGCAAATCTCTGCCTGCTGTGAAGCTTCATGTCTGATGTATATAAAACTCCTGTGTTGTGTGAGAAGACGCTGTGAATTCATTACATTGATTTGTTTTCTCAGTTTCTCCTCGTTTTATCTTTGATGTTTCACTCTGAGATCAACTCGTTGACACGAGCTGGTTCAGAGTGTCGACATCTCCGAGCTGTTTTATACAAGTGAAGTTGTGTGGGATGATCCCAGCTGCTGTAATTACAGTGATCTGATGTTTAATTTATCTGTGGACTGTTGGGCTCAGAGGCGCCCCCTCTGGGAGATTAAAGGTAACTGTTGTTAGCAGCTCTGAGACGCTGTGATTTGATGACGGGTCAGAGTTGTTAAATGTGTCAGTGAATAAATTAATCTGAGCAAATATCGGCCATGTTGGACGTTAGGAGGACGTTTTTATATTGAGCCGATAGACAGTAACATAAATACGTACACAGGAAGTTCTCTGTAGGACGGATTTTCATATTAAAGGTTTAGACGGAGACAGAGACTGATGATAAACGGCAGCGTAGTCAGACCAACAAGCTTCCTGTTAGCTGATGCTAACTGACGCTAAGGAAGCAGTTACAGTGGCTAAAGCCTCGTTCACTCTAGTTCACACTTGTTGACTTCACCAACGATCCTGCTGGTCCAGAGTTAACTCCTTGATGCTAATTCAATGTTGTAGCTCATCTTACTTACTGACCTGGATCACCGGTGAAGACGCTGCCTCCGACACAGACTAAACCGCTAAACCGGCGTGTAAACATCACCATGGCAACACGCCGGTTTTCATAGTGGAGCTGAAATCAGCAGCAGACCTCCCGGGTACCGGGTAACATCTGGATCAGACGCGGGGAGTTTGTAGAAAGTGAAAATGAAAGAAAAAGCGTTAAAACGTCAGACTTTTAAACGTGGTTGTGAGTGAATCAGTGAGACGGCAGCAGCATTTATCTCACATCCCTCCTCTGATTGGCTGTCGCTCTTTGTCAGTCTCTTCAGACTCCTCCAGTTTTCTAACATGACAGATCCAGTCCCGGTCTCAGACCAGGTCCCGACGGCCTCTGATGGAGTCGTTAGGGCTGTTCACACATTATGATCATTAACTGATGATTCACCAACCATCAGAGGACCAAGTCCACCAGACACCACCACTGGAGATGATGGTGGAGTCCACTGGAGTCAAACTAGAGTTAAACTCGACACTATAACTATGAACTACTCACCGTGAATTTCAGGTGGTTCAGTGTTTTGCCTCCACGTCGTCTCTGAAGCTTCATATTTCATTCACTCTCCTTTGTTATTTATTTGTGTGACTGAGTTGTCACTTTGTTGACGTTTTTATTAAAACAGTTTTTTTTCTCAACAGACATTGTGATTCTGCTTCTTCCTGTTGATCAGAGCAGAGGAGCTGGATGTTGAGGAGGATTTAAAGAGCAAGAGGGAAACTGTGATTCTGGTGAAGAATCTTGTGCCAATTTCAAGTGAAGCGACACTTTTTATTTCCACTTCACTTCTCCTGCTGCTCTCCAGAGGCTCAAACACTTTTCTTTTCAAAATGGATCCAGCGTCGGCGACCAGGTGAAGACGAACGCTTCACGTCTCTGGGAGCATATTTACATGAAATATCAAACATGCAGTATATATATATATATATATATGTGTGTGCATACGAAGACATGGAGGGAATCAGTTCGTCCTGGTGGTTTGAGGATGTGCGACATGCTCATATCTAACTGGGTCACCTGGAAGCAAGAGATGATGTGAGGAGACATTTACCTGCCACTCTGATCTGCAGCTGCACATATAAATCAGAAGAGGAAGAGGAGGAGGAAGGACGGTGGCGTGACGAGCCGCTGCTCTCAGGATTTCAGCTCTCAGCTCGTGTCTGTTTCCATTTCAGTCACTCAGGTTTTCCTGAAGGAAAAAAACAAGTTATTATAGAAAAAGAAGAAAACGTGAATGACGTGTTGATCTGATTCACATTGAAACGTGACGACTCGAGTCCTGAACTGAGGCGCAGAAAATCACTGAAGATCAAAACAAAGTGATGTTAAACAAATCGAATTTGACATCAGTTAACTAGATGATTAGTTAACTACATCATCATATCCAACGTACTCGACTCTGAGGCAACTGGACTGATGTTGTTTCTCTTGTCATTTCATTTTCATCTGATCAGTGAGCAGCCTCCAGGGGGCGCCGCTTCAACCAGACCACGTCCTGTGTCTCAGTGTCGCCACCTGCTGGTTCATCTGTGACAACAACGAGACATCACCACTGATTTAACGTCAGCTGTTCATCATCAGAACGGACGTCTTGCTACGACCACATCACATGATGTTTTGTGTTAAATGTGTTAAATGTTGAACTTTAACACCTCATCAGTCTTGTTATGGTGGTTTCATGACCCTGACGTCATTTTGACCAACACACTGCTGACATGTTGTAGCTGCTATAAACTCTACTCTGCCCGTTAGTGTCAATGTCTGCTTCAGCTTTATAGTCTCGGTTCTTTACTTTATGCTTTAGCAAAAGGCTCATGGGAAATATTGTTGGATCCTGTTAGCTAAATATTCAATTAACGCAAATGTTTGATTCTTTGTAACGTGACGTCTCAGAAACATCGTAGCAGAAACGTTTTATCTCTTATTTGTAGTTTTTAATCTTAATAACTGTGCTAAAATACACTTGATACATTTTTTAAATTGACTTAAAACTTTTAGTGTTTAATTTTCATTTTCTGTTGTTTTCATCCAACAAACTGTTAAATATCCTTATTATTATCTCACAGGAAAAGAGGATTATTTCTCCGTCCACTGATGCACCAGGATCAGTGATCAGTCGTGTGTGTGTGTGTGTGTGTGTGTGTGTGTGTGTGTGTGTGTACTCAGTCCTGACAACCATGGAAACACTACACACACACAACGTCTGTATAATGTGACACATTTAATCTGAGACAGATGTCGTCCGTCTCTGTGGAAACCGTCTCATGACTGACACGAGGCTACGAGAGATGAGACGAAGAGGAAGACGAGGTGATGAAGATGAAGGTGATGATGATGAAGGTGATGGTGATGAAGGTGATGATGAAGATGATGGTGATGATGAAGGTGATGGTGATGAAGGTGATGATGAAGATGATGAAGATGATGGTGATGATGATGATGATGATGATGATGAAGGTGATGATGATGAAGGTGATGGTGATGATGATGATGATGATGATGAAGGTGATGATGATGATGATGATGATGGTGATGAGGAAGACGATCATCACCCCAGCAACACCAGTCAGACGCTGTGTTATCTCTGTTGTTCCTCTTTTATTCGTCAACGTGTTCATCGTTGGTTCCTGTCGCTTCATATTTACGGGCCAACGGGTCACATGACTGAGAGGTTTAAAACTGAACCAATCAGGGCGACGGTCGTTTTGATTGGCTGGTTTCATTTTTAATTTAGAAGTTTTCAGTAACAGTTGATGTCGAAGGAACTGAGGACGGAGGTTTAACACTGAACACTCAGGGCTAGCAGCTAGCTAGCTAGGAGTTTGCAAGCTAGCTATTAGCAAGCTATTAAGCTAGCAGTTAGGAGTTAGCAAGCTAGCAGTTAACAAGAGTTAGCAGCGTAGCAGCAGAGAGTTAGTAGTTAGCAGTTAGCAATGTAACTGGTGTTATGTAGCATTGAAGAAGTTAGTGGAAAGCAGCATAGCAGCAGTTAGCATTGCAGGAGTTAACACTTAGCAAGCTAAGAGTTAGAAATGTAGTACCAGAGAGTTATCAGTTGTGTAGCGTAGCAGTGTAGGAGTTAGCAGAACATAATTTAACATTAGCAGTTTATCAGCAGTAAGTTGATATTCAACAGTTAGCACATGCTAACTCTGTTAACTTAGCATGTAGAGAGTTAGCATGTAGCACTGTAGTTAATAGATATTATCACTGAGGTTAGATAGGACTAACAATGTGTCACTGAAGTAGCATGACGGTTAGCATGTAGCAGTTAGCAGACCTGTCTGCTCTTCCTGTGTGTGTCACTTTCAAAATAAAAGTAAAAAAAAAAAAATTAAAGTTGCTTTTATTTTAAATAAAACAGTAAAACTTTACAGACACAAACAGCTTCTAATGAACACGTCACGTCTAACAAACCTCATCAGATTAAATTACATCAACAAATAAACAACAAACAACTTTATTTAAAACATTTAGTGTCGTTGTCTTCAGCCTCGTGCGATCCGGAACACGTGCTCTCTACCTGCTGCAGCTGACGCGGCTGTCTGCGTTTTACTACGTCACAGACACATGACGCAGCAGCCTCCTCTTCTTCATCATCAGTCTCGTCTCTTCATCTTTATTTATTTATTTGTTTTTCCTGGAAAAAAAAGCGCAGCAGCTTGTTTTTCCAGGTCACAGCAGTTACATAATTCATCATCTTCATCATCATCTTCATCAGCCTCGCGCCGTTTAAACATCAGAAGTAAATTAAAGGAGCAGAAGAGGAGAAAGAGGAGGTGTCTGTGTTTGTCCTGGTTCAGTCTGCAGACAGAGGAGGAGGAGGAGGAGGAGGAGGAGGAGGAGGGGTTTCCTGACATCAGCGGCTTCTCTCCGCTCGGAGCAGCCTGTCGCTGTCTGCAGGAACCGCTCCACTTTATTTTTTGGAGGAGGAAGAGGAGGAAGAGGGCAGAGCTGGAGGACATCTACGGGATTCAGGCTGCAGGAGGACGGACGGTGAACGCACCGAGGAGCCGGTGAAGGAGGAAGAGGAGGAGGAGGAGGAAGAGGAGGAGGACGCAGTTTGTTGTGTTTGTGACTTGGTGAGTTTGAGTATCTGCGTGAAACATCACGTCTACCTCATTGATGAGCTGTTATTTCTCTGACTCTGATTTGATCAGTAATTTCTGTTTTTAAATCAAAGAAACAGTTAAAAAGAGTTAAATTAACGTGATAACTTGGTGTTAAGTTTGTAGGAGGAGGAAGAGGAGGAGGAGGAGCTGCAGTGGATGTTTCTCAGTGTTTGAAGTTGAAGATTTTTCATTTTATTTTTCATTGTGTTTATTAAACGGACCAAGTCATCTCCTCCAGTCGTCTACGTTTGTCGTCTGTGGATTTAATGGTGGTTGATGTTTCCCGCCCTCAGACGTCGTCACCATCAGAACCCTTTAAATCCGCCCACTTCCTCCTCAGGGATCAGAGTGTCATCACCTCGTCCGTTTCAGGGATTTTTAATGTTCTAACGTTTCAGTAAAAACTTCGTCTTCGTCTCTTTGTGTTTGACCTCATGACCTCGTCCCATCGTCATGGCGTCTGACAGCTTTCAGTACCGCGCACTCTTCGAGTACAAGCGCGAACGCGGCGACGACATCAGCCTCCAGCCGGGCGACCTGCTGACTGTCACCAGGTCATCACTGATGGCGGCGGCGGCAGCGGCCGGCGGTCCAGAGTACCAGGACGGAGACGAGTTGAGTCCTCGAGGATGGATCCACGGAACCAACGAACGCACCAAAGACACCGGAGATTTTCCTGGGACCTTTGTGGAGTACGTGGGCACTGTGATGAGGGTCACCGCTCCTCCAGCGAAGTCCTGGACCAGACCGGTCCCACCGACACCAGGAGGACAGACCGCCGCTGGACCTCAACCTCCAGGAGGAGCAGCAGCTTCAGGTGAGTGCTGCCCCCTAGAGGAGGGAGGTGACAGGTCACGTCTCAGTTGGTTCTGGTCCAGTTACATCGTGGGTTCAGCGTGGTCCTGGGAGGAGATGGAGGAGACGCGGTGGACACCATGTTGGGTCTGGTCGCTGTCGCCTCTGTTGTTCCTCTAACAACAGAGACATTTGAACTAAAAACACCGGTGAGACGTTCACGTCGACAAACTCTGCTGGTCTCAAAGTTTAAGTCTGTTCGTTTTCTGACTTTGGTCTGAACCAAATAATAAGTTTATTTTTTGTTTTGTTCAGTTCATTTTCATGTTGTATTTTTAATAAGGCGACTTAGCCACTAAGCTACAATAGCTACAAGCTAGTCAGCGCAGTATTAGGTCACAATAGTCCAGAGGTTTTTAGATTCAGGCCTCAACAGGAAACATCTTCAACTAAAAACAACAAAAGTGAAAGAAGAAGAAGAAACCGGAAAAACCAGTCAGTTTCTGGTGATTTGATCATAGTTATGACTTAACATGTCAGCGAGTTAGTTAGCAAACAGCTAACGTGACGCAGGAATAAAAACGTTTTATGAAGTTACACAACTTAAACTACGATGCGTAAATATCAGTCAGATAAAACTTCTGGAAACTGCAACACAACACACACTAGTTAAACTTGTGTTGACCCTTGTGCATTGTGGGTAAAACTCTCGCCCAGTGTGGTCGGTCGACGTTGGAGGGTTTCATTTTGTAAATGTTTGCTGCAGTGATGAAGTTGTATGTTGTGATCAGAGTTGATTTATATTAATGAGCCACAGTTGTTAGTCTTTAAATCAAAACTCATCCTGTCGACTCTTCATCCTCCAATCGTCTACGAACTGATCAATCATCTGATGATCAGTGATCGTATGTTTGATTGTTGTTCTCTCAAATACTCTCATCAGTCTCATTTTATGTCTTGTTATCTGGATCGTGTAGCGTTCATCACATCCTGCTCTCAGTTTGGATTCGGGACGACGAGTCCTAGTCTCAGGACTCGGTCTGTCCTGGTTCTGAGTAGTGGTCTGATTTTCTTTGTGATGATTTATTGACGAGCTGCCGGTTTCCTCTGAACAGACTGAGCTCAGTGTTTTAACGACGTCGGTTCTCCGTCTGCTGCGTTTCTGACTCTAAATGGGTCAAACTCAGAGCAGCTTCCTCTCGTTCTCTGTAATCGTGTGTTTTATAGCAGCGGTTCGGTTTGTTTTCTATAAATAACGTCCGCGCTGCTCTGAACTCTGGGTAAATTCGGACCCCTCCCTCCTCCTGTTTGTCCTGAATCACTGATCCAGACCTGATGCAGCAGTGGTTCATCTGGTTCAGTCCGATCACATCTGTAGCATCAGTGTTGTTTTATCTCCTGCAGCTGCTGCGTCTGACCAGTGGTGGCGCTGTGGCACCAACATAACTTACCATGTTACCTCATATATAGCATGATAACAAGCTAACACCTAGCTCCCGCCTGCTTCATGGTAACACTTTACATTAACTAGTTCCTTTATGTTTTTATTACTTTCAGCCTCTTTTAGGTCACAGTTGTTGTTGTTTCTGCAGGTTTCAGTGTGTGGAGTTTGTGTCAGTGACACCTGCTCTGAAACAAACAGTCGACTGAGTCGTGGATTCAATCCTTTGTTGCATCATCACTTCCTGTTTCTTCTCGTCGTCCTGATTCGTTCTCTTCTCTTATCGCATCTGAGCTGATTAAATGATGTGACACCTCGTATCACCACCCTGATGCTTTAACCTCGAGGAGACGTGTCCTCCATCTTTAATTAAGACGAGTTAGTGACGATGTTGCTATCTACCTGCAGCTACAGGCCACAGACGTCGAGCTAATCAGGAGCTGATGCTAACGGGCTAATCTGTAGCGTTGAGACTTATCGTCTCTTTTTATCTGCAGCTCGACGTCGTCGCCTCTTTGTTTCAGTTTCACGGAGACGATGGAGGCAGATTAGATGTAAACGAGGAGACGAGACGTTGCCGCTTCGCCTCCAGAGACTCAGACTGAAGGATCGTTAGAGACGTTAGAGTTTATCATCGACTCGTCTCAGACGACGTGACATGGATGTTTCTACATAATTAAAGACATTTTTCTACGTTCACGTCTCAATGACATCTGTTTGACACCTCAGTTAACTACTTAGAAAATATATTTCACTCTTTAATCCCAAAACCTGTTAAAAAATACACAATTCATCAGATCAGAAACTTTAAAATCAAATGAAATCATTAAATAACATCTTCAAAAACTTTTCTGATTCATGAGACCAAACCTTAGAATCCGACTGTAATTTAAGTCTCATTGAAAAACTTGATAAAAAAAAAAAAAAATTTGATTAAACCACACTCTGTCAAAAAGATCAAATTCAGATGAAAACACAAGACTGAGTCACGTGACCTCGACGGTCATGTGACTAAAAATCAGCAAATATTGATCTGAACCTTCGTCTGCGTTTATAAAAAAATATGATGAACAGACGAGTTTAGACTCGTTTCCTTCAGAGAGTTGGTTTCTGTTGTGTATGTTATACACACACACACACACACACACACACACACACACACACCCTCCCTCATATCAAACTCAGGAAGTCGATACCAATCAACAGTTTTTAATTGAGCGTCTCAGAGCTTCGTCTTCGACTGATCGATGTGATCGAGGACGGTGATGAAACGACGCCGCGCTGGATAATGACCGGGGCGATCAAACACAACGAGAGAGAGAGAGGACACACACACACACACACACACACACACAGAGGACATCAGAGTCTGAGCTCAGAGTCTAAATATAAACCCACAAACGAGGCCGTTTAGCTCAGTGATGCTGCGACTATCAATCTGACCTCACACACACGCACACACACACACACACACACACACACACACACACACACACACACACACACAGCAGTAATTGCCTTTGCTGCAGATGGACTGTATAATCATGAGTGTGTGTGCTATTAAGGTGACAACAGCTCTGTGTGTGTGTGTGTGTGTCCATTAATAAAACATCCAGTGAATTTCACTGATTAGGGTAACGATCCATCGGTACAGATCAATACATTGATTCATTAATTAAAGATCAATAATTATGGAGGTAGAACACAGATAATACCTGATGCTAACCATCGTAGCTTTGTAGCGTCTGTTCAGGAGAACCAGCGCCACCTAGAGGCCGTGATCAGACTGAACGGTCGTTGTCGTCTGGTTTCAGATAAAAAACGTTGAAACTTTATCATTTTATTTTCACGTTGATCTTCAAACACATCAGATAGGTTTAGTTTCTTACTTGATGATCAATGCAACTAAAATTAAATAAACAAATATAAAACTTTATTGACGTGATGAGGACAAATGATCTCGTACTTTCAAAATAAAAGCTTCTGTGCGTCGGTGATGTATGTATGTATTGTCCTGGTTTTATTTTGGTGAATCGCTGCAGCGTCTCACGTTAACATCTCTAATCTCTGATGTCATGTTGTTTGTTTGTGGCGGATCAGAGATTTATCGCCTCTGTTCTGAAAGTCAATTACGGAGGTCGGAGCGACGCCGGCGTTAAATTGATGAATCGGTGGAAGTGATGATGAATAAAACAGCAGCAGTGAATCCTGGGAGACGGTTTGTTAAGCGACACTTTATAGTTCAGGAGGAGGAGGTGACGACGCTGCAGCGACAGGAGGTGGACGTCAATAAAACCTTTATTTTTTATTTTCTGGTTAATTGGCCTGAAAGTCACCGAGTCATGACGAGGTTCACTCACCGACAGGAGAAGAAGAAGAGATGGAAACGTGTTTGTACCCACCAACAGAAGCAGGAGCTGTGGAAACGTTTAATGTTCAGTTTCATCATTTTCTGAGCTGAACTGTAGATGATTTAAAACATTTTACAAACTGAAACTATGATGTTGGCCAGCAGGTGGCGTTGTCCAGTGTCGTTAGCATGGTAGCCAGCTAGCCAGCTAGCCTCGGCTGGACTCGGCGCTGTATCTGTAGCTGTAAATATTTAAAACAAACAGATAAAATTGATTGCTAATACTCATTTTTGTTCTACATTAGCTAACATTAGCATTAGTTGTCAGCTGATTAGCGAATGTTAGCTGGGATGAAAACTGGTTTTCTAGGTAATGTTGTATATGTAGCACGCTGCTGATGCTAACACACTGTTGGAGCTAGAGTACATTTTTAATATCACTACGTAACCAGTGTTGGCATTAGCATCTGTAAACTTTATAAACTTTGCTAGCAGCAACGATGTTAGCTATCATGCTAACCAGCTATCATGCTAACCAGCTATCATGCTAACCAGCTTGCACCGCTGTTGTCGCTTTCTGAAAGTTACATCTTCTTTGTTCTTGTAAATATTTAAAAGCTTCTATGTACAGATTTTTTTTTTTCTATATTGCTAACGTTAGCGTTAGATGTAACGTTAGTGCTAACTGTGATAATAATTAGCATGCTAAATTAGCTAGCCCCAGTCTGTTTTATCACAGTAGATGTATTATGACGTCTCAGACTGTAGAAATATAATAAAATATAGATAAAGAGTACTTCTCCTGCGGTCAGGTGATTTACTCGTAGACGTCGTGAGTCGAGCGTCTGACTGTAAATCTCGTCTCCTCCCTGATCCTGAGCAGCGACGCGAGACCGAGTTTAATGTTTAAAGAAAAAGGCTGAAGGAGAGAGAGAGATGGTCCTCGTGTTTATGAACGTCTATAAAACCTGACGGCGTTTTACGACCTCCTCCTCCTCCTCTTCAAGTCGTTGGACCGTTTTAATTCCAGCGGTCGAAGTCGTTGTAAAAGCAGCAGTGATGCGTTTACATGGTTGGTAATAATGAGCTCTTTATAAACGCTGTTACATCACATCTTCACTTCACGTCTTCATAAAAACACAGAGGAACCTGAACGTCTCTCTTCATTGTTTCTGTAGATCATCACGTCTGTTTAATTAACTTTAGGCACAAACAGGAAACACTTCTGATTTTTACTTTGTTTCAGTCGTCTGCTCCACCTACAGGCTGCAGAGGTTATTACATCACACAATAAAACCTTAGATTTAAAACAGGAAGTAGCTACTTGATACTGTTATACGAAGCTGTGGTTTCAATAGGTTAGCTGTTAACTAATGTAGCCACGTTAGCTAAAGTAGCATCAGCTCGTTACGTCACAGATGGAAACTAGTCTCTTGTTTTCATTTCACGTAAACTGGGATTTAACAATGAAACACAGTTACAGATTCACACACACACACACACACACACACAATGAACCAAATCTGTGTTGTCAACGGATTCATTGTTTTAATGTTTGAGCGTCGTAGCCTGGTACCAAGACTGAGAGTCTATTCACACACACACGCACACACACACACACACACACACACACACACACACACACACACACACACACACACACACACACACACACACACACACACACACACACACACACACACACACACACACACACACACACACACACACACACACACACACACACACACACACACACACACACACAGGCACACACACACACACACACACACACACACACACACACACAGGCACACACACACACACACACACACAGAGTCTGGTTTCCATAATTTCAGGGGACATTTCATTGTTGGTACCACTTGTATAACCTTTATCTACAATGACCCTCAACTTAAACAAACCTCAAGTCTTCACCTTCACCTTCAACCTTCTTTTTTTCTGTTTTTACATTATGAGGATCTGGTTTTTGTCTCCATAATTGTGTTAACAGATTTAAGTCCCCACAATGTATGGAATGCCTAGACCACACACACACTCCTCAGTTCATATCTTCTCGTCATCATCAGTGTCCAGTCGTCTACTGTAGGAGCCATATATTGCTTTAGTGATGGATTATTCTGGTTTCGATTTGTTTGGTCTGGTTGCCACGGTGATGTGTGGGGCGTGGGTCTCGTGGGTGCGGTGAGTGACAGCTCTAGGTTACATATTGGTTGGATGACAGGTACTCGGGTGGAGAGAGGCGAGTTAGGTAGCTGTAATTTTTGTTGACGCGCGTCTTTTGTTTGATCAACCTATTTCACATTCACAAACAGTGAACCTTTTCCAACATATGCGTGTGTGTAACTAGAAAGCCGTTGTAGTAGCCGTTTGTTTTGTTTTCTTATTAAACAGTCAAAACTTACTGGGACTCAGCGGGCTTTGTTGGATCAGCAGCAGCGTGTCATACAGATCTACAGGACCTAATGTCTACCTCTCAAGTGACTTTAAAAGGACTAGAAAGTTGCAATATCTACATTATGATGAGTTTGTTTGCTCATACACACGACATGACGACCTCACAGTGTGTGTGATAGATGTGATAGATAAATCGGCTGCATGAGGCTGATCCCTGATCAGTGATGATGAACGACAGCAGCAGCTCAGTCTCGTCCTGAACAGAAACATCAGTTTATAATAAATTAAAATGTTTAAACATGGTGGAGACTGTGTGTTTTCACTTGATGTCAA
Source organism: Polydactylus sextarius (assembly GCA_016801845.1). NCBI lineage: Eukaryota > Metazoa > Chordata > Actinopteri > Polynemidae > Polydactylus > Polydactylus sextarius. The sequence goes on from CM028910.1 coordinate 25,910,249, forward strand.
TTGTTCATGAGAATAAAACAGTTACAATTCAAACTTAATGTTTTTAATCACAGTGGTTTGTTTCAATTAGTTTACCTGGTGATCCTTTTATTCTGAAAGTCCTGACAGGAAGTTGTGTCGCTATGTTATTTTTATTTAACGTCTGCTAGAGGAAGGCTTTATTTTGAAAGGTCAGCAGCTGCTAACCAGCTAGCCTCTGACTGCAGCTCCATGTCTCGTCCTGCAGGTGGAACCAGAGCGGATCAGATCAGACTCACTGAGACCTGATCCAGGACTTTAGGAGACTCAGAGACTGCTGACCAGAACCAAGACTACGGTCTGCAGCTGCAGGTAGCGGGCTAGCTGCTAACAGCTAGCAGGCTAGTGGCTGTTAGCATCTTTTAATGGTTAATTTGAAATGCTTCTAAATTTCAGCTGGTACACATCTGATCATTGATCATCACCGTGATGATCAGAAACAGTCTGGTCGGCGCAACATCACAGTAAATTTACTGATTAATGTTTTAATTAACAGAATTAACGAGCTCGTTAACATGACTAATAAATGATGGAGACTGGAAACAGCTGAGACATGAAACCGTTATAAACACGTCTCATCTCCAAGTGACACAGGGAATAATCACACACACACACACACACACACACACACACACACACTGCTTCATGCCGTGTGACCAGGAAACGATGAGGTCAGGATTTCAACAGGAACAAAGAGAATCGGTTGGAGCAAAACGCTGACCTTCAAAACCAAATGAACAGAATGAACCAAAGCACCTGCAGCTACAACACACACACACACACACACACACACACACACACACTCAGATCGGCCTGACGCTGCAGATCTGTCTCAGAGACTCAGCTGAACTGAACCTGCAGGGTTTTTATAACGAAACAGACGAGTGAAGACGAATCAACAGAAACAGTATCAGAGGACGGTACGATCGCCACGGTAACAGCCATGTTTGATCTGTGGACCAATCAGAGGACGGAGGTGGAGACTCATCTGTCTCAGTTCAACCAATCAGCTTCTTCTCCTAAGACGTGAAGCTACAACTGTTGGATCCTTCACAGTCCAACATATCCCATGATTCATTGCAGCAGCAGCTGACGTTTGTGAGGTTTGACATGAAGTTAAAGATAAAGGTCACATGACCTCAGTAGTGACATGTATGTTTAACTTATAAAAAGGAGCTGAACTCTGTTTTGTAAACGGCTCCAAATGTTTAGTTGCTATTGTTTTGTTGTTGTTGCTAGGCAACAGGAGTAGAGTGTAACATAAATATGTAAATGTTGTAAACAGGAAGTCCTCGTAGATTAGAGGGTCTTGTGTCCATCTTTGACGTCTCTCCAGGATGAAAACACCATCTTTGTTCTGCTGTTGATCGTTTTAACTGTTTTTATGTTTCAGTTGCTTTGACGTTTCTCTGATTTCTTGGTTTTTTTTCTGTGATTGTTGACTTGTTGTCGTCAATCTGCGTTTAAAGAAAATGATCATGTCTCTGCTCTACAATCATCTCTGACTGCGTCTCCACATCCCGGTGGATGATAACAGATAATACCCGTGTTTATTTGTTTGTGGTTCGAACGCTCAGTTTCGTGTTCTGACCTTCTTCTGTTTGATTTCAGCGTCCGTCTTCATCCAAATGCTCTGGTCTGATGTGGACTGTAATTACCTCTGGATAGCGGATCGAGTCCATGTGTAGATGTTGAGAGTGTGAGGGAGCAGTGATATAATTATAGATGAAAAGTCTGACTAATGTCTTATTAATGGGGTGTCTGGCGGATGAGACGTATTTAGTCCGGTCATTAGTGATTCCTCTTCCTCTCGTCTCCTCTGTGTCTCTCTGGACTTTGTTCTCATCCCATTTTTTCTGTTAACTGAGTTTAAAGCTGCTGCTCGTGACTCGAGGGTGAAGCTGAACTGGCCCTGAACTCACCACGGTCCTGGTTTCAGTCCAGCGTTTCCTGGCGTTGACGTCGTGTTCCTTCTCGTTCTTCTCGTCTCTGGTTTCAAACGATTAATATTGGATGAACTTTCCCCGTCTCTTCGTCATGTGACAAGTTGAACTGAATTTATAAATCTCTGATCTCTGGATTTATTTTAATGATTTTAAATCAGGTTTTTAATAAAAGTTTCTCTTTGTCGTTAAACAAGATGGAAGAATTCTCTCTGACGTCATCAACTCTTAGTTTCCAACCAACATCTTTATTCATTTATACATCAGCTTTAAGTCCTGGCAGCTTCATCCAACTAGTCAAAGACCTTGTGATGGACCGAGAACAAAGTGGACCGATTATAAACCTCCTCCGTCCTGTGAGCGCCCCCTGGTGGAGGTGGACAGTTGATGACTTGGTGTCATTGAGCTCCAACTCTGGACAAACGTGAACGTGGTCGTATGACTGATTGGATTCAGGCTTTCGCCCAAATGATTGTGTTTGTCGTTAAAAACCTTGACCTTACGTTACCCACAATGCAACTTGATCTCTAGTTCTAGCCGCCTCAGACATGTGATCACTCACTCTCGTCTTCCTCTTAACAGACTTCAAAGTTTTATTAAAAGTGATGTTAGAAATGTGTTTTGGTTTTTGTTCTTGGCGCTGAACGTCCAGTTTAACCTGAACGTTGTTAAATATTTAGGTCATAAACAGGACGTTGCTAACGGATTAGCACCTGCAACTTGAGTCTGATGAGTCATCAGCTCTGTTAACGACGCCCGTCAGCCTCAAACCTCCGTCCTCTTCATCATCGTCCAGCTTCTCTTTACCAGGCTCCGGGGAAGAGTTTGGAAAAGGTCGACGTCTCTTTAAAACTGCGCTGCTCTTTTTCCTCGTTGACTTTAATCAGGACGTTTCAGTTCGTCCAACAAAAGTCACGGCTCCTTTCTGGTCCTTGGATGTTGAAGTGGGAACAAACGTTTGGGTTTGTTCTCGTCTCCGACGCCCAGAACGTTTTTACTGTGAAAGTCTGAGAAAGAACTTAACTCCGACTGGAATCAGAACAAATGTGAGCTTCAGTGGCAGAAACAGAGTTTATATTAAACTGTTGTAGCAGCTGTGTGGAGGTGGATGCGTCAGGAAAATATGAAATTCAGGATTTATCTCATCAAGTGAACCTGAACCTGAACCTGAACCCGAACCTGTGGTGACGGTTCGTCAGTCTGACAACTGGTTTCCAGAAAGTTTCAGTGCAGCTCAACATCGTCACTGGGATACATCTACATTCAATATTTTATTAACGGGAACATACCAGAAGTAATTAGCATGTTAGCATCCCAGCATGCTAAGTAAACACCTTTAAACATGCTAAAGATAAACCTGTTAGCAGTGTTTGTGACGTCACAAATCTGATTGATGCTAACGTGACTGTTTAAATGTAGTTTAAATGGACTTTAACACAAGTTTATCTGATGCTACGTAGCTAACATTAGCATTAGCCTCTCACCTCATCTTCCTTTAAACATTTCTATCATTTCTTTGACAGTGACAATTTTTTTTCTGAGTTTTGCTCCAAAGTATCATAAGAATAAATGAGGTTTATTCCAACATCACATCACCTGTGTCGGTTCAAATATAAACATATAAAAACCTTGTTTAACACATTTGTTGCATCAGGATAAATGTGACGTTGGTACGAACTCGTAAAACAAAAAACAGAAGATAAAACTGCAGTTTGGTTGAAAGTTGATATGAAGAATCAACAACACTTTGTTTTACTGACAGTAGGTCTACAGTTGTATGTTTCCCAGAGTCCTCAGCGGTACTGACGTTGGTCACATGACTGACGGACGCTGACGTTTGACACAAACTCGATGTTTCTGTTTTTTTTTTTTGTTCAATGTGATTATGACCTTGTTTCTCTGTCGCCGTCTCCTGCTAATTATTCAGTCCTGTCGGGGTTCGTTCGCTCTGTAACCCATTTTCTGCTCAGTGGGGAACACACACACACACACACACACACACACACACACACACACACACACACACACACACACACACACACACACACACACACACACACACACACACACACACACACACACACACACACACACACACACACACACACACACACACACACACACACACACACACACACACACACACACACACACACACACACACACACACACACACACACACACACACACACACACACACACACACACACACACACACACACACACACACACACACACACACACACACACACACACACACACACACACACACACACACACACACACACACACACACACACACACACACACACACACACACACACACACACACACACACACACACACACACACACACACACACACACACACACACACACACACACACACACACACACACACACACACACACACACACACACACACACACACACACACACACACACACACACACACACACACACACACACACACACACACACACACACACACACACACACACACACACACACACACACACACACACACACACACACACACACACACACACACACACACACACACACACACACACACACACACACACACACACACACACACACACACACACACACACACACACACACACACACACACACACACACACACACACACACACACACACACACACACACACACACACACACACACACACACACACACACACACACACACACACACACACACACACACACACTCACACACACACACACACTCCTCCCTCCATCAACCTCCCTGCTGTTTATTTTCTCTTCAAACTAGAAAATAAAAACCAGTTCACAGTTTTCTCTACATGTTGGAGCTAAATATGACGTTTAGATTTACACACATTTCCTCTTCCTGCATCTGTGTGTGTGTGTATGTGTGTGTGTGTGTATGAGTGTGTGTGTGTGTCAGTGTGAATTAGCCGACCCATGCATCTTCTCCTCGCTGCGTCTATGACAGATTCAATTATTCGTTTTTTTTTCTTTTCATCCAGAGACACGTTGAAGTGCTGCAGCTCATGTTATCCACTCACCTCCTCCTCCTCCTCCTCCATCTCTTTACTCCTCTCATTTAATAAAACACCACTTCACTACACCATTACCTCTAAAACAATCTCTTCCTCATTCATCTTCCTCCCTCGGCCTCTTATCTAATCTCACCTCGGCTCGTCTTTGCTCAGCTCTCTGGGAGATTTTGTTAAACATCTTGGATTCTCTGATTTATTCTTCACATTTATCATTTCATTACTTGGCTTTTTAAACCGACCTCCACCTCCTCCTCCTCCTCCTCCTCTTCGTTCTTTCTCTGCTGCTTCTTTTGTTCCTAATCCCGTCTTCTGTCTCGGATCCAGTGGTAGAAAAATGATCTGCTGGATTCGATTTCAGAAATGAAAAAAGCAGCAGCAGTGATTCTGATTCAGAGCTTGTGACTGGTCCTCGTCCTCGTCTCATTTATCTTGTTTGTCCTGAATCATAAATCTATCTGAGCTCCGTCTTTAATGCTCTCGATCCGACCGTAGTTCAGAAACCAACGGCGGCGTCTTCTCCTCTCTGACCCTGAAGGATCAGGATGGAAACCTGACGACCTGCGGCGCCGCAACCGATGAAACCAGATCAGATCCAGAGTCAGTTAAAGATGCCGTTTCTTCTCACATAAACTGCTGCGATCAGTAGAGCCGACAGCAGCGGCAGAGAGACAAAGACGGAGGTCGGATCATCACGTCCGACTCCAAACCACACAAAGACGAGACGACGGTCGTCAGCGAGCAGGTGGAGGCAGCGTGAGAACTGAGACCAGGACGAGGGTTTATAGGAAAACACCGGGTTCAGTCATCGCCAGAGAAAATGATGATGAAACGACTTAACGTGTCGGAGCTGCAGAAAGAAAACGAGGAGATTAAAGACGTGGTTTTAAAACATTGGGTGAAGTTGAGAGTGTTTATTTATTTAGTGTTTAAACGTCATCTTTCTACCGTTTTATCATGTATTTATTTATGTTTTAATCGTTTCAGTTTCATCGTAGCTCAATGACCCAGAGTACGAGGCCGCTACTACCCATAATGCTCTGATGTCACCATCGCCACAGGAAACACTGAGGAAAAATAGTTTAAAAAAATAGTTGTTTTCTTTGTCATCCTGTATCTAACCTCCTCTTCCTCCTCCTCCTCATACACTCAAACAAACACTTTCCTGTCGTCTGATCAGATCTTGTCGTGTCTCTGATCTCAGAGCAGCAGCAGCAGCAGCAGCAGCAGCAGCAGCAGCAGCAGCAGCAGCAGCAGCAGCAGTCGTCCAGGTTTTTCTTCCAAAAGAAAAAAAGATCAAAGTAGAGACTGTGGCTCATTGAGCGTCGCTGGCAGAGAGAAGCAGAGAGGATTGTGGGGCATGAAACAGGAGGAGGAGGTGAGAGCCGGCGGCTCAGAGAACGAGAGGATTTCAGTTTAAATTTAGAGTTTTTTTTATTCGGGGATCCTTGTACCCGCAGGATTTCTTTCTGCGTCGCTGCTTCGTCTGCAGGTCGATGTTTCAGTTTAATCACCGAGGAAGATTTCACACGTTAGTCGCTTCCAGAAATGACTGGAGGGGAAGAAAGAGACATTTTGTTCTGTGGGAAGAGAAATAATAAAAGATTTTAATCTGCTGCAGGGACGAGGGGAAGGTTTCATCGTTCAGTTCCCAAAATATTCAGATATTAAAAAGAAAAACCAGGTTTCATCTCAACACAGTTTGGTACAGTTTTTATATTTAGAGGCTTTAAATAAATGGCTTTCTCACCTGTGAAGCTACAAAACATTTACTGAATCAAATTATTTTAATTCATAAAATATATTTTAACTAAAATAAAGATTTAATAGTGATGCTATGTAATGTTAAATTAAAAGAATCCAGATGGATGGTTTTAAAAAGTAAAAATCGTGGTGCGTTCAGGTTCCTGTGTTAACTGTGGTCGTTCTCAGCTCGGCTCCAGTTTCCAGTTTCCTGGTTTTGTGTTCAACCTGCAGCAGCTGCAGCTTTAATTGGATCAATGATCAGATTGATGAATGGACGATCTATTTATAAAAGCTGCTGACGCAGGTCGAAGTCTGACGCTGCAACACAGCGTATCCCACAATCCTTCACTGCTCTGTGGCTGGAGGAGGTTTCTCTGCAGGAGATGAAATTATAATTTTAATAATTTTAATTTTCTCTTTTGATGAAACGTGACGTTCATCAGAGTCTCTGAGACGATGATGAATTAACATTTATAGTTTTTATAAACTGATAAGAGACAAGACACACACACTGATACACACACACACACTGATACACACACACATACTGATACACACACACACTGATACACACACACACACACTGATACACACACACACACACTGATACACACACACACACACTGATACACACACACACTGATACACACACACTGATACACACGCACACACACACACTGATACACACACACATACTGATACACACACACACACACACTGATACACACACACACACACACACACATACTGATACACACACACACACACATACTGATACACACACACACACACACACTGATACACACACACACACACTGATACACACACACACACACACACATACACACACACTGATACACACACACACACAGTCAGGATGGAGCATTAATGTCAGTCCAACGTTAAACAGTTGCTGAAAAATGCTCAGAGATGGAGTTTCTGCTGCATTTATGTGTGTGTGTATGTGTGTATTAGCTTGTGTGTGTGTGTGTGTATTAGCGTGTGTGTATCTGTGTGTGTGTGTGTGTGTTTAATATGTATGTAAATAAGCTACAGCAGCAGTCATGGACACACACATTAATCTCAGACGTCCCTGTGGGTTTGATGTCAGGGAGGTGACGCGCGCGTGTGTGTGTGTGTGTGTGTGTGTGTGTGTGTGTGTGTGTGTGTGTGTGTGTGTGTGTGTGTGTGTGTGTGTGTGTGTGTGTACTGTTACACATCCACATATAAACGACTTCACCTTCGGCCTCGTCTTCCTCATATTTTCCTGTATTTTCTACTGTTCTTCTTCCTTTGTTTCTTTTCTCTCACGGCTTCGTCTTTGTCTTTTTTATAAAGATACAAAAAAATTGAAATTAATAAATTTTTAAATCTTTGATGTTGATCAAACAATAACCAATAACCAAAAAATACATTTAAAAGATAAATTAAAAAAAAGAAATATTTGAAAAAAAAAAAACATCAAGGATTTTAAACAGTGACCAGAGAATTGTTTTTATAATATAATATAATATATATGATAATCTTTGACAAACTGATCATTCATGTTTTATTATTGATTATTATTAAACTTCATCATTTTTTCTTCATCTTTCATTAAACGTTTCATTAAAAAACGAGTCAGTTTGAATCTTTTGAAGCGACAGAAAAAAAAACTCAGAGAGAAAATCTCCTGCTGAGACGACGTCAGAGCCTGAAGATATTTAACTAAACTCACACACACATGTATGTATGTTCATGCACGCGTGTGTGTGTGTGTGTGTGTGTGTGTGTGTGTGTGTGCTACCGTCTATATGTTCACACCAAGGCAGCGTTTAAAAAACACACATCGTCGTCGTCCTCAGAGACTCGACTGTTTGTTTGAGTCTCAACGTTTGTAGAAAAAGAGAAACTGGAACTGATCGTGTCTCTACTGTTGAGAATAAAATGGTTCATAACGTCAGGGTTCAACACAGACGATGTTTGAATTATTTCAAAATATAATCCAGTTTTTTATGGTTTAATGTTCATTAACTAGTGAGCTAAAACGAGCTACTTTTAGCATTAGCAGCTGTTAGCTTATGAATCTAGCAGAAGTGTTGCTATCATGCTAACTAGCTAGCAGCTAGCTGTCTTGTGTTTGCTTTTATCAAAAGTTTTTCACTTCCTGTTTGTGTTTCTGCTGCTGCGTCTCAGTTTGAGGCTCATTTTTCCAGTGAAAAACAGTAAGAGCAGTAAATGTTAAAACATTGAAGTCTGGAGCCGGTATTGACAATATAAAGTCATTCTCATCAAAGTGTCTTGAACAGGAATCAAATAAACACAGAGAAAAAGTGTTTTATAAAGGTTCATATTTCTACTGACTCGGTGTGAACCTGTTTGGATGAACACGAGCTGATGTCCTGGACACATGAAGCTCTTCCTCAACAGCTCTCAGTCTCTCTGTTTTTAGTTTTTATGTCCGTCAGGCTTGAGGCTTCCTTGTCGTGGAAAATGGGAGCAATGTCAAAATAGCTTTGATGGGGAACTCCTTGGCAGTAACTGTCCAAAGGCAGATCAGCAAAGCTTAGCTCTAAACCACGGTTTTGTCTCAGTTCAGTTAGTTGCTCTTGCTCCTGTAAAGTCACGTCTTGTCCACCAACTGAGGCTGAGCTTTATGGGTCCCTCACCCAGTCGAGGCATTCAGTGGAGGCTGAAGAGAAATAAAATGACATCTCCTCAACAGTTTTTAAACATTTAACTATTATCTCACACAATGCAGCAGTGTTAACATCTTGCCATGGCTTGAGATTGACACTTTCCACATGTTGTTGCCAGAGTTGCACCTTTGAACAGAATCCATTTATTTTATCTGTACTTGTGAGCAGGTTTTCATTTCGTGTGTTCAGTTCATTCAGGTGATAAACAGGTATGCCAGCCTTGCACACCACTCATCACTTGCATAATCGGACCTCTCATTTGTCAGAAACACTTCAAGTTCCTCCTGCAGCTCATACACACGGGCCAAGATCTTGAAGAGCGACAAGCACCGGACCTCTGTATGAACCAGCAAGGCTTTATGCTCCGCTCCCATTTCCTCACACAAAGATGCAAACATGTGACTTTTCACAGGTCGTGACTTTACAAAGTTTACCATGTGCACAACATCATCCAACACAGGAAGTAGGTCTGATGGTAAAGTCTTGGCTACGAGGGCCTCACGGTGTAAAACAGTGTGTAACAATCACATCTGGGTTTCTTTCCTTCACTCAGCTTACAAAGCCCATGGTTGTCCGACCATGGCTGAAGCTGCATCAGGGCAGACACTCGTCTGGTTTTCCCACTTAAGTCCTCCTTGTTCAAGATATTCTGATGTGACCCAAAACATTTCCCCTCCTGTTGCTTTTTCTGTGGGTTCACTGCCTTGCAAAACAGGAAATTTTCTCTGATTGCGTCTCCATCCACAAAATGCACATTGGCCAGTTGAGTTTAGCGTGTCCACTATTATCACTAGACTCATCAAGTTGCAATTCAAGTTCCTTACTGATACGGATCTTTTCCAAAACCACACTTACGATGTCTGCAGACATGTCATCAATACATCTGGTGTTATCTGAGAGAGGGACTGGCTATTTCTTTAGCTGCTTCAGGTCCGAGCATCTCAGTTACGATGGCTTTGCAGGTGGAAAGTATTAATGTCTCTGCCACAGTGTGTGACTTGACTTAGCTACAACTTCAGCAGCGTGGTAACTAGCTTTAAGGGCTCTCTCATTTACCTTTGTGGTTTTTCTCATGAAAGTTGCCTGTTTCTTCATGTGTTCATGCAGGTGAACAAAATAGTCTGCATTCTTGTTTTGAGGCAAAGGGTGTTTCGTTTGGATTTAGCATCTTTTCTTTTCAAAAACTTCTCCATCACTGTCACTGTATAGTCTCACTGGCCACAATGCCCCTGTCACCGCCACCTGACGCATCCATGCATCACTGATTCTCTTGTCTCAAAGTACAAACCAGTTAGCTACCTGCTGCCACCTACTGATATGGAAGAGTATCACATGTTGCTCTGTCGATCACAAGAGGGCACAGACACTTTTTTAGACCACTTAGGTTGAATTGGAGAATTTCCCACTGCACACCAGACAGTATCTCACATGTCTTAGTTCAGATACGTCTGTTAGTTCACGTCCATGTAGTAAACTATGTTCACTATGTTCTTACGTCCGTAGTGTGTGAATGTCAACATAGTTTAGTCTCAAATGGTTGTTCACTGACCAGAAATGAGGATCAACGTCTTCTTCTTCTTGTTAACGGTGAATCATCACTGGACAGAACGTTAATCATGGATCTGGACCGTGATCGTCTCCACCAACATATCTGCCGCTTGTTTTCAATTCTAATCAATAATCAAAGTCTCACTAGTGCTGATGTTTGCTTGTGTGGCTCCATGTTTCATGTGAGGTGGAGATTACGCCGCCGCCGCCGTCCCTCCTCTTCTGCTATGTAGCCAAGATGGCGTCATTGAGGGTGAGAAGTGTCCGTGGTTATGATGAAACCATCAGGTGTTAACACTTCACTGTGTTTTACCAGACTGGTCAGAGTCAACACACTGACACACTCTGAACAGTCAGAGTCAGTGTGGACGATGAGAACTGATAACACTAATTACAGCCAGTCAACACACACACACACACACACACACACTCTCTCTCTCTGGATTTACAGTTGACAGCTCAGCTCTGATGCTGCTCTGTTTCCATTTCCTTATCTGCCACGAGACTCTCGCTCTGCATACAGAGTTCGTTTCTCATTAGTCACTTAACACCTCCACCTCCTCCTCTTCCTCCTCCTCCTCCTCCTCCTCCCTCCTCCTCCTCTTTACCTTCACATCCTCATCTCCACCTGCAGAGATGCTGCTTTGTTTCCTTCAGTGTGTGTCTGTTGGATATAAGATTTAGACATTAAAAGATGTAAGTGACCATGACCCAGCTAGCAGGTTAGCTAACATGCTAACAGTGTTGTTTTTCAGTTAAATGTTAATAGTGTCTTTATAACAATAACAACAACTCACGTGTAGTGAAACTAGTTAACACAATAATAATGTTTCTAAAAAACTCTCAAATGGTTTTTACCAGACGTTGATGACAAATATCCATCTCCTCCACCTCCACCTCCACATCCACCTCCTCCTCCACCTTATCTGAGCCTGAGTAGATGGTCTCCTAGTCTCTAGTCTGTTAGTCTCTAGTGTCTAGTCTCTAGTCTGTTAGTCTCTAGTCTCTCTGTCCTATGGTGAGGTGAAGTTCATCCATCTTTCATGGCTCCTCCTCCTGACTCTTCTCCTGCTGCTGTCACATGTCACAGGGTCTTTACGCTGCGACCAGCAACATAAATATTTGATGTGTGGGGTCTTTGCTTCCTGAAGCAATGCTGCACACACACACACACACACACACACACACACTGACTGTGAATCCCTCAGAGATAAAGAGACGCTGCAGTGTTTCATGTGTTTGGAGTCGCTGAGACGCTAAAGCTTGAGGCAGTAAACAGTCTAATAATCGATGTTAGAAACACGATGCTGAAGAAGAAGAAGTTCCCTCCAAACTTTGTTTATAAAGTCCTGAAGAAACAAGATGAGGTTATCAGACGACCTGCAGAGACTCGGGACTGGACACATTTTAATGATTAATGACATTGATTATCAACAGATATTTTCTTTGTTAGAATGTGATTTTAAGTCGACAAACCAAACTAAGTGTTGTTGTTTGGATGTGAAGCTCCAGTTTGAGTTGATCATGGAGATGTTTGGTTCTGTGTTGCAACGTGTTTGAAGTGGTTTGATCCAGATATCTCCAGGTTTAATGAGCCTCTTACATCTTTGTAGTTGTTTCCACTTGCTGTTGATCTTGCTGCTGTTTTCATCTTGTCCACGTTAACGAGTCAAACTGCTGCAGATCAAAGAGTCGAGACTCTGACGGTCGATGATCTGAGTCTTTGTGTTTGTTATAATCACTGCTGCTGCTCTCTCTGTTTATATCTCTTGACCTTCAGGTCTCTGTCTCAGAGACAAGGACACTTCAGCGTCGGTGGAAATGTTTCATCTGAGCAGCACAAGTGTTGTGGTCGTAACATTGTAATGTAAAACAGCAGCACATGTTGCAACACAAGTGTCTTTGTGTGAGTGTGAATAGGGTTGAGAGGTGGAGGAGGTGGAGGTTCCTCGTATAAACTGAACTACACTGGTGATGAGTGTCACAACTACTGTAAATAAAAATGTTGTGTTTCTGCTCAGTGAGACGACTTGTTGAAAAGTAATTAGCTCTGGATGCTAACGTTAGCATCTGCTATGTAGCAGGAACAGGAACATACATGTCACAAATTGACAGCTAGCTGGTTAGCTGACATGTTAACAATGTTTCTACTAAGTTGGTAAATAAATATCATTCGATTCTAATGTTAGCTACGTAGCGTTAGCAATAAAAAATAAAAACCTGGAACACTGAGCTCATGTATGAAGGGTTAGAACATGTGACCTCCACCAGGACGCCACATGTATCACATGACTTCCTGTGGCCCGGTGTGTCAGTGTGTTGCTTTGTGTTGTGTGTGTGTGTGTATATATATATATATATATATACACACACAGAAGGTGTCCAGGGGCCCAGAGGTGCCCAGGGTTAATGGATGGAGCCTCGTCTGTGCTGCTGACAGCAGGTTAATAACCACAGAAACACACGGCAGCAGGTGGAGGAGGTGGAGGATGGCGAGATAAATGTGTTATCGAAGAGGAAGCGAGGAACGTCATGTGACCGCTCACACACTCAACCTTTTCTTCTCGCTCTCACTCCATTACCACCATCACACACACTTCACCGCGTCGCCGCCGAGCAGCGCGACGCAGCGTTCACCTCACACAGCGACGCTTCGACCTCACAGACAGGAAGTTCACGTCCAATCAGAGCAGAGAGCTGCGACCGTTCAGACTCAAGAAACTTCATGACATCACAGCGTCGGAAAGATTTATGTTTGTGTTTCTGGACAGCGGCTCATGTTGGTCACGTTGTTGTTCAAGTTAAATCTCAGGAGGGCGTCGATTTGAATTTGTTACAAACAGAACTGGCTCTTTAACTGTGACGTCTGTGATCGGTGATTTATTTATGTCTTCATGTTTGAGGTCACGTTCAGTCTGAGACGTCACAATTTAAAGTAAAAATCTACTTCTGATTGAAAATAGAAACATAAACTATAAAGTTCAGTTTTAATTAAATAACTACAGTTTCAGTAGTTTGAGACTCAACATGGAGGATCATATGTTCTGTTGAAATTTACTTCAACACTTACTTACTTACTTTATCTAAAGTTATTTATAGAAAAGTTCACTTCCTGTTTGAGATCAATGTTTTTCAACGTAGCTTTGTTTTTACTGAAGATCTGCATTGAATCGTTGGTCTTTAAACTCCAGAGAACTTCCTGTTTACGTTCTTTACGTATTTATGTTCTACTCCAGTCCTGTTACCTAGCAGCAACAACAACAACAACAACAACAACAACAACAACAACATCATTATTTATCAACTGTTCCAGAAGAATTCAGCTCTGTGTTACATGTCTCCATTAGCTCCTCCTACTGAGGTCACGTGACCTTTATCTTTAACTCCACGTCCACATCACAAACATCACCTGCTGCTGCAATGAATCATGGGATATGTTGGACTGTGAAGGATCCAACCGTTGTAGCTTCACGTCTCAAGAGAAGAAGCTGATTGGTTGAACTGAGACAGACAAGTCTCCACCTGGAGGAGACGACCAGTTAGAGACTGGTGAGGACATGGCTACGCTGTTTGTGTCTACAAGTCGGCTAATGCTAATGTTACTGCTAATGCCAATGCATGTTGCTAACTAACTGAGGTAGGCAGCTAACGCTAGTGCTAACTGTTATCATATTACAGCTGCAGTCCAGTAACAGATCCAGATGTTTCCTGTTTGTTATGATAAGCTCCGCCTCCTTCTCTGATGTCATCAGAAACTACACACTGACGAACTTTTATAAAACGATGTCATGTTGAATATTAACAACTCGTCTTTTTTTTAGCTTGATCTTGCTTGTTTCAGTCGTTTGATGATCAAATGACCGTTGTGACTCGGTTTTAAACTCGTTCCTCTTAAAAACACAAACAACAACAGTAACAGTCACACGTGACAACGATACAAAGAAACGTTGCTGCAGTCAGACTGAGCTCACCGTTTTCTACCGTGTCTGAAATCTGACGTAGTTTAGTTGATTCGTTAGAAACGTAACAAAAGACCACGTTCAAACTTTGATCATAAAACGCTGATCAGAGTTCAGATGTTACCAACAAACAGCTGATGATTGTTTAGGTGAATAATGATCCTGTTTGTAGCTAAATGTCTGATGATGCTGTGAAATATTCAACAACAAGGTGTCACTGTTTGTATCAGAGATACAGGATGATTCTTAAAGTTTTATTATCATTTTCAATTATTTATATGTTTAATTTCTATTATTTATTTCTTTGTTAAAGAATCACGTTAATTATACGACGCTGCAGGAAGATCTCACTGAAACTCCAGGTGTTAGTGTGAAGAGGCTTCCTGAAGATGTGTGTGTTCAGCAAAATGAGCATATTTAAATAAGTGTAACACACACACACACACACACACACACTCTGAGTGTATCACAGGAGAAAAGATGCAGATTATCTGAGAAAATCTGTGAAGTGAATCAAAAGCTGCAGTTGAATGAACCTGTGATGTGAAGTTCAACGTTAATGGTTTTAATCGTCGAATCAGCTATTAACACACACACTCTCTCTCTCTCTCTCTCTCTCTCTCTCTCTCTCTCTCTCTCTCTCTCTCTCTCTCTCTCTCTCTCTCTCTCTCTCTCTCTCTCTCTCTCTCTCTCTCTCTCTCTCTCTCTCTCTCTCTCTCTCTCTCTCTCTCTCTCTCTCACTCTCTCTCTCTCTCTCTCTCTGGTGTGACAGCGACATTTCAAGGTTGCGTCTCCGTTTCTCTCCGGTGTTTCCAGCAGCTCAGCGTTAAAATCGGGTCTTTGAGTAAAGTGACATCAGCAATGATTAATGAGTCACATGATTCATGAATCATTCAGAGAACGAGGTGTTTCTGCTGCTCGGCCTCGTCTCTTTGTTTGTCCTGGACGGTGATTTACGCTCAGATGGAAATAAATCAAATGAGTCAAACGACGACGTTCAGATGTTTTGTCTCAGAAGAAATAAAATAAAAGAGAATAAACTGGTGATTATGAGACGAACGCTTTCAGCAGTGAGATAATTAACGATTACCTGTTTGGACTCATGATGTCGTCGTGATGTCGCTGTGATGTCGTGATGTCATCGTGATGTCGAACTGCGGCGAGAAAAACACGTCTCAGGCGTGAAAAGGTCGTTGAGGTTTTTGTTCGAGTCATCTGAAGATGAAATCGATTCAGGTTTTAAATTGTTAGTTTCCTGTGGATTTTATTTCCCATCATGCTCTTCTGTTCACTATCTCCCTGAGGCCACTGGGCTGTAGAAATAAAATAACCAGGGATTAAGGATTATCGGTTTATAATGTTGCTGAATGTTATCAGCTCCAGGAAATGTTGCTGAAGGTTTCAGGTCTTAGTGTCGCTCTGATCCACAAGAAATGACGAACGGTATCTGAGACCATGTGACGGCTGCTGTCTGGCGGGTTAGCCGCGCTAACGTCGCTAATGGTGCTAACGTCGCTAACACGGAGGTCCAGGCTGTCTCGATGTCTGATTAGGATTTACTCAAACATCCAGTTCAGACATTTACAGGATGTGAACATTAACATCAGTGACTCGTATAAAAGATTGTTGATGGTTCAGAGTTGAACCTCAGTCGCTGATTGTTTCAGTCTCAGTTTCAGTTTCCTCTCAGACGATGTTTCACTTCTGGTTCTTGTCCTCGGTGTCCGGACGTCGTCGTTGTTCGACGACTGGTTCAGTTTCACTTTGTTCTGAAGCAGAACAGATTTGTGTCTTTGTCTCTTTCTTCTGTCTTCGTGTCGTCTTCTTCTTCTTCTCGTCTTGTCTGAGGATCATCGATGATGATGATGATGATGAAGACCAACAGACATTTACAGCATCGTCTTGGTTTCTGTTTTCTCTTGATTTTAAAGATGATGACCAGCTGAGTGTGTGTGTCAGTGTGTGTGTGTGTGTGTCATGGGACCAGGTGAACTGAGGATGATGTTGATACTTTAATTGCTTTTTCCTCCTCGTTCCTGCAGCTTCTTCTCATCTCATCCCTCAGTTTCTCACACACACACACACACACACACACACACACACACACACACACACTGTGATGTACTGTCACTTCACCTTCAGACCCAATGACACAAAGATATTCATTGGCTCTGACCGAGTTAATACAGTTCAACCTGAAGACCCGTGTGTGTGTGTGTGTGTGTGTGTGTGTGTGTGTGTGTGTGTGTGTGTGTGTGTGTGTGTGTAGATGAACTCAGTCTCTAACATCAGATCATGTGATGGTTCAAGTCTCAGATCTTTATCGTCAGTTTCTTTCTATTTGATGAACAAAGTAAAATCTCAGAAACAATTAATTAATATAAATTTTCGTAACAATAATTTTATATGTGTGTTGTGTTTTGACTGAAGAAACAGATGTTCAGGCAGTTTTTTTCTTTGTCTCTGTGTTTTTGTCTCTTTGTGTCTCTAGTTTAGATGCAGGTTAATAAATCGTCTTCTTTTGCTCGTAAAACATGTTTAAAGTTCACGCTGGTCTGTTCGATAGAGAGCGGAGGGTTTTAAAGGTGACGGAGGAGGATTTATCTGTTATTGTGCAGCAGTTTGAAGTTTACTATCTGGTCCTTCAGGAGGTCCTTAATCCGAGCAGGACCGGATTATGGTCTGAGTTTATCCTCAGTGAAGAAGTGTGAATGTCATCGTCTCTGACGTGTCGTTTCATTTTCTACACTCGACTCGCCTCTAAACACCATCGTTAATGCGTCATATCGCCCTGTTAATGGTCTCAATTAGCTGATGAGAGCAGAACGGCATGCTGGGAGATGAGGGGACGGGGCTTCTGATCCTCGAGGTTGGAGCTGAACGGACGGAGCTCGGTCTGATCCTCACCAGAGACTCTGGTGGTTACAGTTATTTTAGCGACGTCACCGTGAAATAAAATCTGAAGCTTTCGTCCATTGATCAAAGTGATTGTTTCATCTCAGCATCGCCGTTAAAAACAGGTGTCAAACTCTTGTTTCTGATCCTGATCATCAGTTTTTGTTAAACTCAACTTCATCTCATGTTCAGTTTAAACATGATCCTGATGTGTCTCTTGTGTAGTTAAGGTTGGAGGGTTTCTAATTTTAATAAAATTAAATCTCCTTCACATTGACTGTAGTAGAGTTTCCTCCTGCTGAGAAAACAATGAAGCTTTTCCTTCTTCATTTATTTATCTGGTTCTCAATTTAACAAACCATTAAACATCGAGGAGGAAGAGGAGGTGAGTTCATCATGAAAAGGGACCGACCAGCAGGGGGCGATGTGGAGAAAACATCATGATCACATGATCTTCACAGAAACAAAAGACTTGACTGACGATCAGCTCTGACTGACGTTAACATAAAGAGCAGCGTCGTCTGTAAAAACACTTAACGTTTCAATGATCAAGTCTCAACAACAGAAACTAAACAACTGTAGATCAGTAACATGTTGTCATGTTCAGAGATTCAACCACTGAAACAATAAAATCTGCAGTTTGTTCCTCAAACAGCAGCTCAAGACACAAAGACTGTGTGTGTGTGTGTGTGTGTGTGTGTGTGTGTGTGTGTGTGTGTGTGTGTGTGTGTGTGTGTGTGTGTGTGTGTGTGTGTGTGTGTGTGTGTGTGTGTGTGTGTGTGTGTGTGTGACACGACCAGCTGATCACTCAGTGTGGAGCTGCTTGTGCTCCGACTGTAACCTCTTTTCACTCTGACTGATTCATATAATTACAATTGATTTTCAGTTTTCTCACTGGTGTGTGTGTGTGTCTGTGTCTGTGTGTATATGTGTGTGTGTGTGTGTGTGTGTATGTGTGTGTGTGTGTGTGTGTGTGTGTTTTTTTTTGTCATTCAGTTTTCTTGCTGCAGCGTCGACCTTTGTTGAAAACCTTCTTTAATTAAATGTCAGACACCTCATTATTGAAGGACAATTAATACATATATATGTATATATATATATGTATATATATGTATATGATACTATTTTTTATTATTTAATAAGTGACAATTTTTTTGTTTCTTTTTGTTTTTCAGTTTCATTATTTTGAGAAAATAAGGACAAATTGTTTGTATTATCATAAAATTTCATTTGCTCAGTATTTTCAGATAATTAATAATTAATTCTAAAGTTCGACAGGATCGTTTTTCATCACAATGTTCCTTCATAAATAGTTCAGTCACAGTCACAAACTGTTAATATTCAGCCTGAACAGAAACGTCTGAGTCGGTCTGTGCAGCGATGAAGACGACGTGACCTTCATCACATTTCATCACGTGACCTGTTTTAAGTCGACGTGGAGACAAAGAGACGAGGAGATGAACCGATGAGGAGGTTTGAGTCTCGTCGCCTCCTTTGACTCCGACTCCTGATCTGAGGTCAGAGAGCAGTGATGGAGGTCGACCACTAATCTGCTGCCGAGCGACGAAGACGAGGAGACGGTGGAAAAATCCTGGAGAGAAACTTTCACCTTCATCTCCTCTCAGATGAACCTGAACATCTTTTATTTTCCCACCTCCACCCCCCCGCTGGGGGACTTTTTTTTCTATTTCTATTTCTTTTCTTTTCTTTTTTTTTTCTTCTTACTTTTTCCTCTTTGTGTTTTTTTAGTTATCTGCCGAAGCATAAAACAGATACAGGACAACCATTCCATCTCTCCAAATACATATATAATAGGAAATATATATATATGAAAAACACCACCTCCCCTCTCCAAGAGAGGACAAGCTCTTGAGTTTTAAGATTTAGGAATATTCATTCTTTTCTACATGTTCCATCCTGCCGCTTCCTTAGTTTCATATATCAGATTCAGTTTCACAGTAGACTTTGATGTAGTTTTTAAATCTCCCTCTACTCAATTCACTTACAGCTGTAGTTTTAAAAATTAAGATTTTCCCCAACAGAAGAACCTGGACCTTTATATTTAGTTTATGTGAAGATGCAGTGGATTCATCTGCACACTGTGTGTGTGTGTGTGTGTTTGTGTATGTGTGTGTGTTTGTGTATGTGTGTGTGTTTGTGTGTGTGTGTTTGTATGTGTGTGTGTGTGTTTGTGTGTGTGTTTGTGTTTGTGTATGTATGTGTGTGTGTGTGTGTGTGTGTGTGTGTGTGTTGTGTTTGTGTATGTATGTGTGTGTGTGTGTCATTCCATATTTTTTTTTCTTTTTTATTGTGGAGGTAAAACTAGCAGCTGATCCTGATCCTGGTCCCAGTTTCTGCTGCCGCTACAGTCCTGGATCAGGTCTCAGTGAGTCTGATCTGATCCCAGGTCAGTTTTTAATGGCTTCATTTATAATCCAGATTATTTCTCTGATGTTGTTGTTGAGTAACAGAAGTAACTGAGCTTCATGTGTGAAAGGACTTTTGTCCTTCTCTCTTGTTTTCCTCGTGTCTCATTTTAAAGCTGCTTATTTATCGTTCGGACCGACCGTTGTAGCTTCAGTCGGTTAAAGGTCGACGGCCTCCGAGTTCATCTGTAACGTTTGTATCATTTTTATTCATGGAAACAAGAAGAAATGTGCTGATTCTCCAGAACGAGGAGAAACTAAAGCTCTGAGGTTTGAATTTGCTGTGTTTGTGTTTTCAGCAGCAACTCGCTCTCATTAATGTGTAATACAGACAAATGGCACACACACACACACACACACACACACACATTGTGCATTATACAGTGGAGGAATAATTTAACAGGATGGTTGTTGTTGTTTCTCTTTGTCTGAACCTTCAGATGCGTCATTTTCACATTAAACTGGTGTTTCTGGTTTTTATCTTTTATCGTTTAAAATTGTCAACATCATGATCACAGTGATTCATTCACAGTGATCTTTAAAGGTTTTAATGGACAAATTAATCTAATAAAATTGGAAATTTAAAATTGTAGCATTTAACTTCAGTTCTCTCCACTATAATTATTTAAGACAAACCACCCGTGTGGTAGTTAATTACCGTAAAAAAAAGCACCTGTCTGCTGCACCATCACTGCCCACTAGAGCAGGTTGACGTGTGTGTGTGAGAAGAGTCTTGCATCTCACAGTCTGTGATAGAGAGCGTAGTTGGCTTTCGAGGTGATTTTCTGTCTCGCCGATTCCACCGTGCATGGACTCTTATTGAAACTGGAGCGTTGGAAATGGAGATCCTCAGTTTGCCGGGCTACGGCATTCAGCTAGTTGCTGGCCATCCACAAAGTTATCCTGGTGTATTACCGTATTTTCCACACTATAAGGCGCACCTAAAAGCCTTTAGTTTTCTCAAAAAACGACAGTGCGCCTTATAAGCCGATGCGCCTTATATATGGATCATGGTACAGTAGCCATGGTCGATTACCATGGCTACCGTAGTCAGGGGGCGTTGCCGAAGTAAGAGCGGTAAAAACCATAGAACGTATAGTAAAAATGGTAAAAATTCCAGTCTCACACCACTCACGTGTGTATAAAGACCCAAAAATGGCACCGTTCAAGAGACATGCTTACAATGCAGAGTTCAAACTCAAGGCTACCAGTCACGCAGAAGAACATGGGAATAGAGCAGCAGCCAGAGAATTCAACATTAATGAATCAATGGTACGGAAGTGGAGGAAGCAACAAGATGACCTGCGCCAAGTAAAGAAGACTAAAAAGAGTTTCCAAGGTAACAAAGCGAGATGGCCACAGTTAGAGGACAGACTTGAACAGTGGGTTGTTGAACAGAGAGCAGCAAGTAGAAGCGTCTCTACAGTTACTATTCAAATGAAGGCAACAGCGCTAGCCAGCGACATGAACATCAATGAATTTAGAGGCGGTCCTTCTTGGTGCTTTCAGTTTTATGAAAAGACGTAATCTCTCCATCTGCACACGTACTACTGTCTCGCAGCAACTGCCAAACGATTACCAAGAAAAGCTGGCCTCTTTCCGCACATACTGCAAAAACGAGATAACTGAAAAGAAGATCATAAGAACACATTATAAACATGGACGAGGTTCCACTCATCTTTGATATTCCTGTGAACCGCATTGTGGAGAAAATGGGGACCAGTACGGTGAATGTACGCACCACAGGTAATGAGAAGTCATCCTTCACTGTAGTTCTCGCATGTCAGGCTAATTGCCAGAAACTTCCACCCATGGTTATTTTCAAGAGGAAGACCTTGCCAAAAGTAAACTTTCCACCCAGCGTCGTCATCAAAGCTAACCCGAAGGGCTGGATGGATGAAGAAAAGATGAGTGAGTGGCTGAGAGAAATTTACATCAAGAGACCGGGTGGATTTTTTCACACAGCTCCGTCCCTATTGATCTGTGACTCCATGCGCGCCCGTATCACTGATGGTGTCAAAAATAAGTAGAGCACACTAATTCGGTGCTTGCTATCATTCCGGGTGGATTGACTAAAGAACTCCAGCCTCTAGATATTGGTGTCAACAGGGCGTTCAAAGCTAGACTGCGAACTGCATGGGAGTAGTGGATGACAAAAGGTGAATACACGTTCACCAAGATGGGAAGACAGCGCCGGGCGACATACGCCATCATCTGTCAATGGATCATGGATGCCTGGGCTGATATATCAGTCTCAACTGTGATCCGAGCTTTTACAAAGGCAGGAATTGTCACTGAATTGCCAGACAACAGCAGTGACACTGACTTGGATAATGTCGACTTATGCCCGGCGGAACCGGGCACGTTGGATGCTGTACTCGCCCAACTGTTCAACTCGGACACTGAAGAGGAAGAAATCGAGGGATTCGTGGATGAGGAATGAACTGGAAAAAGTGAGTTTTATGTGTTTACAACTGAACAAGGCAGGGAGATATTGTGAATATGGACAGTAACGTTTGAACAACGTTGAGGTATTGAGTTATTGTTATTGCTTTGCACTATTTTGAGAGTTACTATATTGTGATTGCACTAACGTTTGATTTACC
Source organism: Polydactylus sextarius (assembly GCA_016801845.1). NCBI lineage: Eukaryota > Metazoa > Chordata > Actinopteri > Polynemidae > Polydactylus > Polydactylus sextarius. The sequence continues at coordinate 25,933,114 of CM028910.1, forward strand.
GTTGCGGTATCATAATGTTTCCTTAATGTGTTTACTAGGGAAAAGTTCCCCTCCACGTTTGTGAATGTATTAACTATGTGATAAAAAGTTGCACTACCTGTTGTACCTTGCTTTTGCTAAAAGATAATACTACGTCACTAACGTTACCTCGGGAAAAAAATAAAACAGCTGTTCAAATAGCTTTGAACTGTGACAAATGGAGTTAGAAATACATTGTTTGCAATGAAGGAGGCACAAATATCGGTAAGAGCTACTGGTACGGACGGTGCCATATTGTGAATGCAATAATTTGTTTTGGGAATGAACGAAAATGTCAGAACGTTGGTTTGTGTTTTATCAATAAAGTTTGACTGACTTATCTGATTGTTTTGTTTAGCGCAGCTCCATCTAGTGGATGCATAACGCAACTCCAGCCACTACAGTAGTTTCTATTCTATACGCCTTATAATGCGGTGCGCCCTATATATGAAAACGTTTTTAAAATAGGCCATTCATTGAAGGTGCGCCTTATAATCCGATGCGCCTTATAGTGCGGAAAATACGGTACCCTGAGGAGAGGTTAATGTGCCATAGGAACAGCCCACTGTCGCTGGGTTGTCCACTGCTAGCATTTGTTGACAATCACACCAGTTAAGCATACAAAAGATCTGAGCTGTGACTACTCACATGGAGGCTTGACTGTGGCATCAGCAGGTTTCTGCATTTTTGGTCTCATGAGAAGATGAGAATCTCACAATTTAGCAATACAGTGACTCTTCAAGACATAGTCTCTGCAGCATGTCCTGGGTCTGGATGAGCATACCCAGAACAACCTCCTTCCCAAGCCGTCTGTCCATCTCCCGCTCCAATTTCCCATCACTCGTGAACCAGGCCCCATGATACTTGAACTCCTCCACTTGAGGCAGCATCTACTCCCTGACCCAGAGGGGGCACACCAATTTCTACTAAAGGACCATGTCTTCAGACTTGGAGGTGCTCATTCTCATCCCAGCCACTTCGCACTCAGCTGAATCCAACACCCTGTGCCCCTCGGCTCCACCTAGAAATCCTGTCCATAAAGAACTGTAGAACCAGTATATAGAACCAAAGGGAAGCCCTGATGAAGACCAACATCCACTGCGAACGAGTCTGACTTACTGCCAGCAATACGGACCAAGCTCTGACAGTACAAGGACTGGATGGCCTTCAACAGAGGGCCGCCCACCCCATACCTCCAGAGCACCTCCTAGAGGGCACCCTGAGGTACATGGTCTTAAGCCTTTTCCAGACCCACAAAACACATGTGGACAGTTTGGTCCACGTTTACCCTCTAGCACCCTCATCAGGGTCTAGAGCTAGTCTATTGCTCCATGACCAGGACAAAAACCTGAATCTGAAGTTTAATGGCCAGACTCTCTTTTTTAGGACCCTGGTGTAGACTTTTCTGGGGAGGCTGCGGAGTGTGATTCCTCTGTAATTGGAACACACCCACTGGTCCTTCTTCTTAAAGATGGGAACCACCACCCCCAGTCTGCCATTCCAGAGGCACTTTGTCCACACAAAGACGTGTCATCCAAGACAGCCCTACGACATCCAGATCCTTAAGGTACTCAGGGCAGATCTCATCCACCCCCTGGCGTGCTGCTACTGCAGAGTTGCTTAACTCAAACTCTGTGACCCATGGAGCCCCCGGGATGTGGTTGAAACTCTCCTGAAGGTGGGAGTTAGGACCAGTCTGACAAAGTCTTCTGCCAGCTGGTCCCAACAAACCCTCACTGTCCGTTTGGGTCTGCCAGGTCTGGTTGGCATCTTCCCCCTCCATCTGACCCAGCTCACTACCAGGTGGTGATCAGTTGACAGCTCAGCTCTTCTCTTAACCTGAGTGTCCAAAACATGTGGCTGCAAGTCAGATTACACAACTACGACTTAGGGAGTCCTGGTGCCATGTGCACTGATGGACCCCCTATTCCTGAATATGTTAGTTACGGCCAAGCTGTGACTAGCACAGAAGTCCAGTAACTGCTTGAGTTCAGATTGGGCAGGCCATTCCTTCCAATCATGCCCGTCCAGGTCACGTTGTCATTTCCAGTGAGAGTATTTAAGTCCTCCAGTAGAACTATGGAGTCCAAGGATGGGGCACTTCCCAGTACCCATCCCAAGGACTCCAAAAATGGTGCTCTGAAGTGATGTTTTGTGCATATGCAACAAAACAGAGGGTCGAGCCTCTCTTGAGAAGTTTGATTCCAAAGCCAGAACTATGCATAGAAGTGAGCCAGACTATATCTAGCCGGTATCTCTCCATCTCCTGCACAAGCTCCAGCTCCTTCTCCACCAACAAGGAGACATTCCATGTCTTTAGAGTCAGGTTCTGTGACTGAGGATCGGACCACCAAGGCCCCCGCCTTTGACTGCCACTCAGTCCACACAGCACTGGGCACCTGTGGTTCTTCCGGCGGGTGGTGGGCCCATCAGGATTGAGTTCTATGTCCTGGTTTTGTTCTTGGCCCTTCCGGGCCCCATGGTTCAAGACCCGGCCACCAGGCGCTTGCCAATGGGCCCCCTCCCCAGGCCTGGCCTCAGGGTGGGTCCCCAGTAACCCTCCAGGCAGGGTACCTTAGAGGCCTATTGCTGTCTATTTGGAGGGAAGTGGGAGGCTGTTCGGCCCACTGGTCCGAAATCACTGGGCCCCAAATCTCCCCCCACGCCCCACGAGGAGGGACAACGGGGCAGTATCCTCCCCCAATTTAAGGACCTAATAGGGAGGGCGACCCAGGCAGTGACGGTTGGCCCCACAATAGGTCACATAACCACCCTGTCGTGTTTTGATGAAGGCTATGAAGAGTAGCCTACACCATTTTTTGGCGCCTCTCCTCTTGCAGGAGAGGCATATGCAGGCGAGGTTTGATAAACCCACGAACTCTTTCAGAGTTTCCCTGGCCCATACGTGGCTGTTTGCCATGTGGACCTGGGAGGAGGTTGGATGCGCTGCCCTGCCATGGATAGAAGCCCAGCCTATAGCAGTTCTCATGTTCCCTCCTGGCTGTGTGTTAGAAGCAGTTAGCTGCCCAACATCAAGCTGCAAGATGCTGGATGCCCTGTGGGCTAAGATGCAGCAAGCAGTTCAGGCTAAGCCAGCTAATGCTGGCTCCACTTTATCCACGTCTCAGCAGCAGCTGGTACGTAGGCTGAATACTATGGTCCAAGTTCATGGACTAGGCCCGTGGTTGACCTAGTCACTGAGCTACAGTCTTCTTCATCATGGCACAGCTGATGTAGGAACTCACTGCAATGGCCTAAAAGGACGTTATGTCTTGTTGAGTAACAGTGCAAGTTATAGCTGTTCCAGTCCGGGTCACAGCCAAAAGACCAGACCATGCTGTTGACTCTAGAAGGTCAATCCCTCTACTGTATAACTACATTCGGTCCTGGGGTGCATATTGCATATTGCAGCAGGCCGAGGAAGCACACCACTGTTGGTGCACCCCCACCACAAGGAGATGCTCCATCTTGTTTCTATTCTTTTAGGGAAGAGGAGCCAGTGGCTCAACAAATTTATCCATCGTCTGCCAAGCACAATGCTGACGACCCCGAGGGTAAGACAGTCCATTTGCAGGGGGGACTGGTTTGCCCTGCAGGATACTTATTTCCAGGTATCAATCTGGAAACAGCACTGGAGGATTTGCAGATTTGTATTCAATGGTCAGACTGGCGAGATCTACCCTCTGTCTACCATTGTTCTCCCTGGGGAGGGATGATCCTCCACTCAGGCTGAAAGCTGTGGCTCACCCATGGCCCTGCACTGTTCTTAACACCTTCCCACTGTTCAGACTCCCTCCATCCATCCTGCAGAGAGTGCAGATGGAGGACGCAAGGATGGTCCTGGTGGCCTCATTTCGGCCTCACAAGATGTGGTTCTCTGACATCCTGCCGCTGTTAGACAGGCTTCCCTTTTCAGTTCTGTCGAATCCTGCTTTTCTTCTTATGACATTCCTGTGTTTGGGAATGTGAACTGTGACATCACATACCTCTGATCTGGTTACAGAGAAACTATTTCAGACAAATGAAACCAGTAAACTTTTTCTATCTGATAACATCTGTTTCCCACAAATCCACCTCAGTGAAGTAAAGTACAATAGTTTTACCTCTGACAAGATGTTTTCTGACTATATTTGCTTTGTTTTTTATCAGGTTGTATCAGGTTCTATGATATTCAACAATTTTCAAAAACTACTTGATTTGTTTCAGTGAAATATAAGAGAAACATTGTTAACATGTTTTTATTAACTGGTTTACTGACCTAACATAACATACCAACATAATATATTATTATTATTTATTGTGCTGAGCATAAAAAGTCTGAAATCACAAATTCTGTCAAAACTTGTTCTTTATTTAATCACATTTATAATGAAACATTAACATTGATCAACACCAACATTTCATGAAAAACCTTCATTTTTATTCTGTATCTTTAGTTTTATGTTCTAAGGTTTTTATTTAACATTTTAATATTTGGGTTTTACAGTTTCTGAAGAAAGAAAAAATGTTAAAACAACAGAAAGACAAATGAATAAATAACCAAATTAAATGTAATTATTATCATTATCATTTCTGATATTTGATCAAAATCTAAATATAAACAGAAACATCTCAGCTTCATCACATCAAACAGAAAATGTTCATATATTTTAAATATATGTAAAGAATCTATATAATTGTATTTAGAAACTTTATAATCTGCATTAGAATTGAACATAAAGTTTAGTTAAATGTGAACAATGATTGGCTGCTCAAACTTACAGCTACTGATTTATATTTGAAGAAAAGACAAATTGTTAAAGTACAAAAGATCAAAGAGGAAATAAAACCCAGTGAGAAGTCAAAGTAAAATGAGCAGAGGTTTGTAATAATGAGGCAGCAGGAGGACAGGTGCAGTTTAACAGCTTCAACTCAGACACTTTTCTCTTTAAGACACAAACAACGTTATAAACATGATCATCCTGTTTATCTCTGACTGCTCTGTTTCACTGTCACACTACGCTTCACTGGTAACATCTTCACTGGAGCAACATCTCCAATGGAAACACATGGAAACATCTTGTGAGTGAAAGTGTGTGTGAAGGTGTGTATGTGTGTGTTAGTATCAGCATCAGAGAACGACAGGTTTCCTCTGTTCCAGTCCAGCTTCACTCTGATCCTCTGGATCTTCTTCTGAACTGAGAGATCAGTGTTTGGAGTTGATGGTGACAGAGCTTTGTATTTACCTTCATAGAGTGATATTCTCCATAATCCAGACAGTACGTGGTCTCCCTTCCTCTGGACAGACTCTGGTAACACACCCAGTGTCCACCATGTACTGTCTCCAACATCAACGTCCCAGCTGTGAGTCCCTGAGTTAAAACCCTCAGAGCCCAGGACATAGCAGTATTCATCAAATCTCTCTAGATTGTCAGGAAGCTGTTGTATCTGTCCTCGTCTGACACTGGTCAGATCTTCAGACAGGATGAGTCCTGGATGAGCAGTGTTTGGGTCCAGAACCACAGGACTGTAGGAGACCAGGTCCTTCATCTTGTTCCAGATGTTGAAGGTGAGGTTTCCCAGGTGTTTGGCCTCGTCTATCAGAGCTCCTGAGAGCAGCTGTGGATCCTCCAGCAGGGGGCGCCGCTGGACTCTGTCCACTGCAGCCTTGTAGTTGATCAGGAATGAGACGTCTTCAGCTCTCAGCTCGTCCTCTGTGGCTCTGACTGTGTGTGACAGAGCTGCTATCTCTCTGCTCAGAGCCTCCATCTTCTCCTTCATCCTCTGACTCTTTTGCTCCTCTTCCTCCCTCAGTGCAGCCATCCTGGCCTCCTCTTCCTCCTCTAGAAACTGGTGCAGCTTCTTAAACTGCTCCTTCATCTGCGTCTCTGTGCGTCGGGCCTGGACCTGAATGTGTTTTGCTGTTTGATCAAACTCCTCTTTAACTTGTTCTAAACTCTTCATCTTCTTCTTTAAAGGCTCCAGAGTTTCCTCAAGTTTCTTCTTGTGTTGTTGAGCAGCTTCATCGATGGGTCTGAAGCTGTGGTTGGTGTGTTTTTCTGAATCTCTGCAGACGACACAAACTGGTTGTTGATGATCCAGACAGAAGAGTCTGAGTTTCTCAGAGTGCAGACTGCAGAGATCCTCTGAACATCTCTGATCTCTCTCCTGTAAAAAGGCCTCACACAGGTTCTTTAACACCAGATTTAGAGGTGGATCATCCATTGAAGATCTTTTCTTACAGACTGGACACTCTGCTGTTGGTTTCTCTCTCCACCAGTTCTTCAGACAGTCTTTACAGAAGCTGTGGCTACATAACAGAACAACAGGATCTCTAAAGACCTCATGACAGACGGGACAGCAGAGATCCTCCTCTGATCTAGAAGCCATTTAGTCTCTGAGTGAAGCTGAAAACACAGCAGACAGAAAGTACAGTCAGTCATGACTCCCCTCCCCCATCTACCAACTTCACTGAGGTTTACTTTCACTTTGAGTCCTGGTCTTTGTCAGACTCACCTTCAGTGTGCAGAGCGTCGGCAGGTTGAAGCAGCAGTGTTGTAGTTTCCACTTTTCTCTCCTGTAGCTGGACTCACTCAGAGGAAGTTGTTAGTTTGGTCTGAAGGTGAATCTGATCGTCTGTGTTTCAGTCCGTGTGTCTCTGCAGCTGCGACCGAAACTAAACTGGTTCCTGTTTCCTGACAGTGAAACTGTCAGACTGATCACTTGAGGGGGCGGAGCTTGAAACTCTGATACACAATGATCATCAGGATGTGGTAACAACTCTTAAAGTGAGTGCAGGTTGAACATAGTGGAGCAGAGTCACTGTAACTGTTGTAAAATCCCTGGAAGATTTTACCAAAGGACCATGAAATATTAAAGGAACCATGGACCAAAAGAAGCTGCAGAGTTATTGAATTTTTATTAAATATATTTAACATGCAGCCTGAAGAACCTGACACATCTGTTCTTTAAATAGTTTCTAATTAAACATAAAGACAATAAAATACTGGATGTGAGTTGACCACAGCTGTTAACTTGATCCCTGACCAGTCAGATGTGTTGGACTAAATATGCTACAGTTACTCTCTCCTACAAGAAAACTAACATATTAAATACTTTTGTTATTTATAAAATCCTCACAGTTCAACCTGTATCAAACTTTATTCTATCTACACTTTTTCACCTACGGTTTTAAAATTGTCATAACTTTCTTTGTACAGACTTGACGCTCAAGTGCTCAAGACGGGAAAAGTTTTCAAGTAGGGCTGTGCGGTGAACGCAGGAGGGGCCCAGACCAAATGTTGGTTGGACAACACGAGTGTGGATAGAATGATTGTACTTTGGATTATTTTTTCCTTCTTACGGATTTAAGACTTGGGGATTTAAATCTGGACCGCCGCATCTTGCTTGTGTTGCCACGTGGGTTTTAAACCCTGGTGAAAAAAGAGACACTGAACTGCTCACTGACACATTTAAATGTCAGGAAGTGGTGTGTTTTTGTTGGGTTTTGTTGTTTGTTGTTCTTCTTTTTGGGAATCTAATCTTGTGTTGATGCGTGAACTGCAGCACCCTGATTATTTGAGTTTGGATGTGCTGGCAGTCAAATGTATGATTGAATGAAACGTGTTAGTCGAACTCTTCATTTACACTCAATTGGTACAAAGTGAACATACACTCTTTGGTTGCGTTTATCACAGTTTATAGGTACTTGCAAAGCAGCCCTATGTCAATCTGGCACAATGTATATGTGTTAGATGTCCACTACATTGATTGTCCATCGCTGGTCGTAATGAAATTGTCTGCGCATCTTATTAAGCGTGTTGCTTTTGTCCCTTTTGGAATATTAGAGAGTGACTGTTACAATTTAACTGTCTGACTTTCTGTTTCATGTTTTTATGACGACAAGTCTTTCTATTTCTATGAACACACACACACACACACACTCTGTGCTCGGCCTCCTGGCGTCTCTTGCTCCCGTTGGCTCTGACACTTTGTTCTAGTTTGTCCTCGCGGTCGTTGGCCAATAAAAAGCCAGATGCATGATGGGAGTTCACCAGATATGACCAGTTCAGCCAGAAGGCAAAAAGCTTCCAGCTTAAAGGAAATAACACACACCCACAGAGCTGCAGTATGAACACACATGACACACTGACATCACACATGTACAAAGGTCAAAGGTCACAGTAGCACAGTTGGCACCGAGACCAAAGACTGAAAACTGGAAACACTTGACATCAGATCAACGTGAAGGTTCATGAGAACAGTTTAGAAAGTGAGTGTATCTGTGCACCGTAGTGAAATAGAAACTGTAGACGTGTTGATTTCATCTGTGGAGAAAGAAGAGCGCCACCTGTGGTCAGGGTTGAACTGCACATGTAGCTTCTCTTTCAGCAGCATCATGATAACCTTTAACATCACGGTCTGTCAACTGATAATTAGAGTTTTTAATTCAGTGAATTTATCTGACATTAGCTTGTTTGCCAGCTGACATCCATATAATTAAAAAGGTATGTTTAGTGTTGATGTGTTTAAAGTCACTAATGTTAAAGTAGGAAGAGGAGGATGTTTTAATTCTAAAGATAACATGTAAAATGTAGGAAATGCTCTGAAGAACAGACCATCTAGGATGCAGCATTTGGACTGTGACACTGACACTAACATTAACTAACTAACGTTAACATTAGTTAGCCTAATGTTAACATCAGTTAGCCTGACGTCAACATCAGTTAGCGGAGCTCATGACCTGTGCTGTAACCAGACACCAGGGGGCGCTGCAGGTAGTTTGCAGACGGCAGCCATCAGTTTGAGTTGACAACTGTAAAACTGTGTGTTTGTGTATGATAGAAGTGTGATGTCATCAGTTTAGACACACACACACACACACACTAACATTAACCTGATGAATTATTCAGCATCAGTTCCCAGAATTCATTTCAACGTTGCGTCTCAACAACGAGCAGAACATTTGAACCAACAGGTTTCATGAGATGAAACTTTATGATCAAAGACGTTCAAACATTTTACAACTGAAGATTAAACCAACGAATGAACTTAATAAAAACCAGTGAATATTATTAACCTCAGATTTTCTCTCAGGGTCAAACAGCGTCATTATTTATTAAAACTGAGAAATTAGAAGATAATCAACTAAGAGTCATCGAATCGTTGTTTGATCTCAACCGATCAATAGCTCAGATTAGTTTGTAGCTAATCAGATAAATAAAGAATCAGTTAATTAACTGATTAAAAAGACCACACCCACTAGAAATAAAACATAATTATATGTTTAACTTAATGAATCTTTGGATAAACTGTTGTTTCAGCAGCTGACGATATAAAATACTTGATTCCTCGAACTTCTCCTGGACTCATTAACGATGTGTTCACAGAGCGTCAGTCAGGTCACATGACGCTAAAGAAACAATTTAATCAGTGACCTCGTACGAAAAGAACATGAAGAAGCAAACATGGTAAAACATAAATGTGACGGGACAGTTTTCTGTGATTTAATGATTCGATTTTAACAGTTTAACATTGAAATGATTGAGTTTCACCAACGACTCAATGACGTTATTATTGGAAAAACTCGTGGTGTTGATGTAAACTCATTTAAATCAATTTTAGATGAAACGACTGAGTCATGAAGTCGACCAGGTCACATGGTCTCCAGGTCACATGGTCTCCAGGTCATGTGACATCCAGTTTCCTTTAAAATAAAAGATTTGGTGTAAAAAGTGATTGTGTGTTGAAGGTTGTTGCAGGTTCATTAACTGAGTCTCTCATGTTTAAGATGAATTTGATAAAAAGGTTTTTCATGTTGTCTGTTCATCTGCCCCCTGCTGTCTGTGTCTGGTACTGCAGCTGTGAATGAAGAAAACATCGGAAACATTTTGATTTTTAACATTGAAACAAAAAATATTTTATCACCTTTTTATCAAAATCTCAGAGTTAATTAACATCTACTGTGTGTGTGTGTGTGTTAACATCAGGTCAGTGACTGTGTTGTGATTCTCTTTGTCTCCATTTACTGTGATCATGAGTGTGTATCTGCCTGTTAAACACAGTGTGTGTGCGTGTGTGTGTGTGTGTGTGTGTATCTATACGTTCTCTATAGGAGCTGATTCAGCTGCTGCTCTTCCTCTTTGTCTCCTTCCTCCTCTTTCCTTTTTAAATTCTTTTCTTTGTGTTTTCTCTGTCTTTCTTTCTGTCTCTTCCATCCTTCCTGTTTCCTCTTTGTCTTTTCTTTTCTTTTGTTCTTTGTCCTACTGTGTCTGTTCTTCTCTTCCTCTGGTCTCTTCGTGTCCTCTTCTTTGTTCTTTCCTTCTTCTGTCCTCTTCTCTTTTTTTGTCTCTGTCTGTTTCTTCGCCGTGTCCAGTTATTTCCTCTCGTTCTTCCTCCTGGTTGAGATATTGGCTGTGTGATGTGTTGTGACAGTGACGTTAATGGAAGCACTGTACATTTAACCACCGAGAAAATCCTCTGCTGCTGCTCACACACACACACACACACACACACACACACACACACACACACACACACACACACACACACACACACACACACACACACACACACACACACACACACACACACATACACACACGTCTGCTGTGATTACAGGTGTACAGACCTTTAAACAGCAGAAATGTGTGTGTGTTTTATTTACATCTACTCACTGATTTTCTATTTTTCTCTATTGACCGAATTATTTCAGTTTTATTGTCGTTGTTGATTCTAGAAGTTAAATATATAAATATTGAAATATAAAGGTTGAAGTCAAACATGAAACTGATCTTTATCTTTAATCAAGCGTTTGAACTTTAACATGTGAAGTTTTGACCTAACGATGAACTTGACTCTGACATTTACAACCACCTTACTGCTGCTGGTGTGTGTGTTAATAACCAGCACACACACACACACACACACACACACCCTGCAGGGCAGCAACACACACACAGTCACGTGGTCAGACATTAAGTCATATAAACTATAGTACAGTCGTAGTTATATTTCAGTTGTAGTAGAATGTATTTGTTCATTAAGGTTAAATAAAGTTCATCATTCATCATTAATAAATAAATAGAACATTTAAAGAACAAATGTAGTTATTTTATATGGATTCATGATGAAGATGATGAAGGTGATGATGTCGTCCTCTGTTCGTCTCAGGTGTGGAGGCGGAGCTTCTGTCGGAGGCGGCTCCTGTCGTGGTTCGTCGACTCACTGAGGCCGTAGAGAAACACGGTGAGAAGGTTTTTATTTTATTGAAGTGACGGTTGTTGTTGTTGTTGTTGATGATCTGCTCAGAAACTGGTCTCAGGTCGGCTGATGGTTTAAATCACGTTCACTTCAGTTTTATTAAAACGTCAAATCATAGAAACTTTTATTTCGAGGAACTTTACACAGAGAAACCAACATTTCCACAATGAGCAACAACTTCTGTTTAAATGACCCGATCTGTGAGAAATGTCACATGACTCCACATGTTTATCTGATTGGACGCCTGTCAGCCAATCACAGCGCTCCTCTTCATTTAAAGTGTCCTGCTGCTGCTTCACCTCAACTTGTTTGTTTTTCAATAATATATTAAAAATAAACAAGTTAAACATGTTACATATAGATATTTAATGAAGATAAGATCGAACATGAACATTAACCAGACGGTTCCTCATGTTGCAGCAGCTTCTCTCTGTTTATCTTGTTTCTGATTCTCTTGATTTATAAGTTAATAAAAACATTTCATTCAGGAAGATTTGTTGTGTTGATCTGGTTCTGAATGAGCTAAAAATATAAATAAACATCATATTGTTGTTGTTCTGTCTTTTCTGAGCAGTTGATGTTTTTTATAATTTGTCATGTTCAGAGTTAATGTCTCTAACATTGTGTTTGTAACGTTTCTCTGGATCAATGATGTTTAACTAGAGCAGAAGGACTCTGCTGACAGAGATAAAACACTTAGAACGGTTCAAACACAACATGTTGTCATGTTGATGTTGTCGTGTTGATGTTGTCGTGTTTGACGTTAACTTTGCTCTGATCTTCATGTTTGTTCCTTCAGGTTTGAACAGTGAGTCTTTGTATCGAGCCTCGTCCTCTGGTGGACCAGCAGAGCTGCGACAGTCTCTGGACTCAGGTACCAACTGTTTCAATGTTTCAGTATTTTAATGTTTCAATGGATCAAATATGTTCATGATTCATAATTGATTCAATAAACAACAACAACGTGATGTTTGACGCTGAAACTGACTTTATGAAGTGAAACAACTCTGATGTTAAAATACTGAGCTAATTTTCTTCTTTGGGGGTTGTTGTTGTTGTTGTTGTTGTTGTTGTTGTTGTTGTTGTTTGAAAGATTAAAATCTCAAACATGGATTAATCCGCTGCTGTAAATAGTCCCTGATAACTTCACTGTTTCCTGTTTGATGAAACAGCCGAGTCTGTTTGTTGGTTAGCGTTAGCATTAGCGTTAGCATTAGCGTTAGCATTAGCATTAGCATTAGCGTCAGTATTAGTGTCAGTATTAGCGTCAGCATTAGCGTCAGCAGTTAATGGAAATGTTCACAGTTTAGTATCAAACATCATTTTCTTCTTTTAACCTTTAACACTTTAACTGTGTTAGTGTGTGTTTTTATCCTGTGAACTGAAGCTGTTGAACAGAAACATTCATAAACAACAGCAGCAGCGACAGGAGGTTGAACACTTTATAAAATCATCAGTTCTTTCATTTGTTATTTAACGTGAAGGTTTTAAATTGTCAGAGTCACAGAGTCACGGTCGACGTCTCGTCTCTGATGAATAAAGTTTATAAAGAAGAATCAGTCCGAGTCAGTGAAGATAAAACGTTTATTTAACGAGGAAACGTCCTCGACTTCATTCTCTGATGAATGAGTTTTAAATCAAAGTGTCAGAGAAGAAAACCAGATGTTTGTTCTTCAGGTCTGAGGAGGAAACAGACGAGATGAAACTTCGATTGTTAAAGTAAAAATACTTCGTCAGCTCCAGATTCAGTGACATGAAGTAAAAAAAGTTTGTGCTGAAGTTCAGGTTTGACGCCACCAGGGAGAGCTCTGACTCTGTACTTTATTTTAGGAAGAAGAGGAAGAGACAGAGTCACTGATTCATCTTCGTCTTCATCAGACTGTTATTATCATACTATTATTATATTATTAATATTCACATCACATTTAGTTTTTATCTAAATTTACTCAAATTCAACTGAAATATCAAAGACTTTAAATCTGTTATAAAGTAACATAATTTGTCTTTTTACTGATTGTTACAGTTTTAAAGTTAAATTGTTACAATGATTTAAATCAATCATCATCATTCAGGTTGGACTGGTTCATCATCTCACGTTAATATATTTATTGTAATAAACAGAATTACATCATCGTCAGTAAAGAAGCGACTGGAGCTTCAGGTTAAATTGATTCTGAGACTAAATCTGTTTTAATTGAACATTTATTGATCAATGTTTTAATTAATCACAGCAGCACACACACACACATACACAGAGCAGGGCTGCATCAGATCTGCAGTGTGTACCGTGTGTGTGTGTGTGTGTGTGTGTGTGTGTGTGTGTGTGTGTGTGTGTGTGTCAGTTATGTAACAGTTTCTTTGTTCACAAACTCACAACCTCAGATCAGTTTTTCTTGTTGATTTATAAATGTATATTAGTTTCATATTGTGTGTGTGTGTGTGTGTGAGTGAGTGAAACCTCAGAAGCGTTACCTCATCAACTTGACCTCTGATTGGTACACGTCCCGGATGTTGCCATGGTGACAGCTCCACTTTTTTAGCCAGTTGGTTCTGCTGAGTGTGTGTGTGTGCGCATGCTTGGTGTGTGCGCGTATGTGCGTGCACGTGCGTGTGTGTGTGTGTGTACGTTGACCCAGTTACAGTGTGATGATACATGAACACACACACGGTGCCAACATATCGGACTGCTTCTGTTTTGGAAACGATGAGTCATGATGCTCAGACTGTGTCATCAACACACACACACACACACACTGAGACACACACACACACACACACACACACTCGATCAATAATCATTATTTTATGTCAAAAATCCTCAAACTTCGTCTCCTTCTCTGATTGGTCACCTGCTCATAAAGACACGTCAACCAATCAGCAGCCTCGGATCATTAAATAAACTTTTATTTTCCTCTTCATCACCTCCTCTTCATCACCTCCTCTTCATCACCTCCTCTTCATCGCCTCCTCTTCATCGCCTCCTCTTCATCGCCTCCTCTTCATCGCCTCCTCTTCATCACCTCCTCTTCATCACCTCCTCTTCATCGCCTCCTCTTCATCACCTCCTCTTCATCACCTCCTCTTCATCGCCTCCTCTTCATCACCTCCTCTTCATCGCCTCCTCTTCATCACCTCCTCTTCATCACCTCCTCTTCATCGCCTCCTCTTCATCACCTCCTCTTCATCACCTCCTCTTCATCACCTCCTCTTCATCACCTCCTCTTCCTCTGACAGAAGTCGCTGACTTCAGCATCAACCTCCTCCTCTGTCTCCCTCCATCCTCTCTCCTGTGTCCGTTTCTATTGGTCAGAGGTGATGTCATCATCTTCCCCTGTTGCCTGCCGATGACCAATCAGAAGCCTCCATAATCTTTATTTTTTATTTTTTTTTACCACCGGTCGTCTGCGGAGCAGCAGAGTGTGAACAGTCGAAGAACACTGGACACAGACCAACGTCGCCTGAGCTGCAGCAACAGCAACATCAACATCAACAACAACATCAGCAACATCAACAACAACATCAACAACATCAACAACATCAACAACATCAACAACATCAACAACATCAACAACTACTACATCAACACGAAAGCAACATTAACAGCAACATCAACAACAACAACAACATCAACAACAATATCAACAGCAACAACAACAACATTAACAACAACAACAACAACAACAACAACAACAACAACAACAAGTCCTTTAATGATAAAAATCACAATCATCAGCAGAAAGATTCAACTGATTCCTCAACATTTTCATTTTTTAATTAAATGACATATTTTTGTTACAAATCTTCAGTTTGTTTCTTCAGATTATTTTTATTTTTCCACAACAAACCTACAAAAGTATTAATCATGTTAATTAATCGTTTAGTTTCATGTTGTTGACACAGTGAGTTGATGTGACGACTTCAGGCTCGTTTGTTTCTCGTCATAAAACGTAAAACTTTAATAATCTTCATCATGTTTTAATTCATCAGTGAACGGACGTTTTGAATCTAAATCACCTGGTTTGTTGTTGATTATTGACGACGCTGGATCTGATTATTGACGTGGAAACATAAAATCATTTTAATGTTACATCAGAGAAGAAAATAATAACAGTAACAATTAAAGACGTGAAATAAAGTCAGAGATCAAAGAGATGATGACGTCATCGTGTTCGTCTCTAGAAACATGTGAAACGTTTGATTAATGAACATGATCTGGTTTTAAACCTGATCTTCATCTGAACTCGTTACAATCGGCCGGTTTCAGTAGGTTCAGGAGGTTTGTTCAGATCTTTATCTTCACCATATGTCGACTGATAACACGAGGAACTGAACTGAGCTGATTCCTGTGGTTTCACCATCTGTCGCTGACTCACGTCATCTCTTCGTGTCTGTTACTGTCGCATCAGAGTCACATTCCCTCTCAGGTCATAAAGACATTTATCACACGTTTTAGTTTTATATTCATGTTAAAACCATGAATCTGATAAATAAATGACCGACAGTTAAAGTTAAAATCCTGTTGAATCTGTTGAAGAACATGAACATGTTGTTTCTGTTTCATCTTCATGTGTTTGTGTCACATGTTGGTCTGATGCTGCGTTCCTGTTGGTTCTTGACGTTGATGATCTTTCTCGCCACCATCTTTGAACGTTTTTTGGAGCCGTGACTGAATCTGTCGCTACATTTCTTCTCCATCTTTAGATCATTGATCCAGATGATCAGTGTCATTTACCTTTGATGTGAATTGTTTGATGTTGGACGTTTGTAACCTGCAGATACTCAGAGACGTATTTCTTCAGAGCTAACTGGTGAGCTAACGTGCTAGCCTTTAGCCATTAGCCATTAGATGTAACCGATTTTGCAGAGCTAGCTGGTGAGCTTGCATTGCTCTTGTGTTAGCCACTAGCCAGCCAAGCTAGCTGACTAACTGTGACCTGTTCGCCGTTTTGTGTGTAGACACCATGATAAGCTCCGCCTCCATCTCTGACTGGTCTTCGTTTTCACTTTGTAATAATCAGCTTCAGTCTGACGTTGCAGCGTCTTCATTTTCACTGACAACGTCTGTTGATCCTTGAAGTTACAACAGTTGCAACAGTTGTTGAACTTTAACTCGAGTCAGTTCAGACGTTTGAAATGTGACATTTGTTGCCTGAAATAAAAAATGAATCAGAAGAATTTGACAAACAAAACCAGATGTGTGAGAATCAGCAGCTGATTTATTTTTTTTATCAAACCTCGTCCTCTCCGTGAACTTTCCTTCCTCGGTCTGTTTCAGATTCTCTCTGTTCAGACTTTCTGAAGCTGCTGTATTTTTTTGTCCGTGTTGTGAAGTCGGAGTCAAGGATGATGGGTAATACGGAGCGACGGGTTCATGAGTTCATCAATGAAACATCAGAACAGAAAGTTCAGACTGAGATGAACCTGGTTCAGTTTTCTGTGGTCGAAGTGGCAGCTGGAGCTGAAAGTTTTCAGTCCAGTTTCAGGATCATCGGTGGTTTGATGTTTTTATTTCTGATGAATAAAGAACGAATCTGAGTCGATTTAAAGAAGATGAATTCATGACAACACTGAATTGACTTCAATGAGATTTAATTTAATTAATCAATGTTTAATATAATGTCGGCTACAGAGACAACGATCGATGGAAAATAATCATAAACTCACCAACACTTAAACTGAACGTAACAACAGCTTGTTTCATCAGCAGCAGTTTCAGTTTAACTGCGTCTTTAAATGTTTCTACAGATTTGTTTTCCACTGAAACTGGTCACGACAATAACAGACAAAGTCTTAGTCTGACAAAGTCTGAATGTTTCATCACCAGGATTAAACCTGTGGTGGTTTTTTTTACCTGAAGACGTCTGCAGCTTTATGAACGACTCTCGTCCTGTTTCCTTTTAAACGTCTGGAGATGTTTTATATTTTTATAGTAAAATAAAGCTTCAAAGAAACAATAAACTGATCCACAAACTACATCAGCAAATGTCGTGTCTGCATCAGCACAGTGTCCCAACTCTCACTCTTCTGACCGACTTCACACGCTGTCTCGCTGGGAAAATCCTCAGTGTTTGTATAATGTGATCTAGAGTCTGATGAACTTCACTCATGATTGATTAATGTCGTCTTGTTCTCAGCTGAACTGGGACAAAGAACAGAAGTGGTCTCTGTTCCTTTACACCAGTGTTGGGTTGTGTATTTTACACCTGTTTCTTCATTAAAACAAACATGTTAGTAGACGACCGTCACCACCGGGACATGAACCCAGACCTAACTAACATACATGTGATTGAACCATGACATATCACATGGTACACACCGTTTTTTTTCTTGAAAAGTTCATCTTAAAAAAAGGTCTTTGTAAGTTTATCTGCAACCAAATCAGTTTCACCGTCTCTGTCAGTCATAATGAGCTGAACAAACAAAATCAAATCTTCTTCGATCTTCTTGTTTCTTCTGAGGTTTGACCCAGGACACGTTGGTCGGATCTGATCCGTTCTTCAGAGACTCATGACTGAACCAGGAAGTAATGTTGACAACTAGACATCAGTTTTACTTTAAAAGACAGAGTCTGATGAGTCCAGGTCAAACCGGGTCGCTGCTCTCAGACTCTGGTTACGTTCGTTTTTATGAAGAAGCAGAAAATTCAACTGAGCTCGACAATTAACTTCTGAGAAACTGCAGTCATGAGATCAAAAACCTTCTGACTCTTTTACCCTGAACAGTCGTTGACCTCACACACTCACACACACACACACTCACATACACACACACTCACACACACACACACACACACACACACACACACACACACACACACACACACACACACACACACACACACACACACACAACCTCATCTGTTTCCACATGAGTGAACAGACTAGTGACCTGTCAAGTTTAAGAGAAAATAAATATCTGTTTATCTGTGTGTGTGTGTGTGTGTGTGTGTGTGTGTTGTTTAATATGTTTGTGATCTGATTAGTAACAGAAATGTTTTGATGTGACCATTTTTTCTAATAACATTGAGGCTCTTTACTAGCTTATATGAGTTGTTGCTAATGCTACATAACTAATGTTAGCTTGTTAGCTAGCATCACCAGATCAACATCACAGTGATGCTGAAGTTAACTCTTACCTCGTTATTGTTTCTACTGAAGTCAGCATGCTAACCAGCTAGCATCCTAATAAGTCAGCATGCTAACCAGCTAGCATCCTAATAAGTCAGCATGCTAACCAGCTAGCATCCTAATAAGTCAGCATGCTAACCAGCTAGCATCCTAATAAGTCAGCATGCTAACCAGCTAGCATCCTAATAAGTCAGCATGCTAACCAGCTAGCTCCCAGAACATCTCTACATGTTCTGACATTTAAACCATAATTACTGAAGCTCAGCTGCTGCCTCGTTAATTAAAGTCTGATTCTACTTGAACACGTGATGTTTGATGAAGATGCTCACTGCTGCTTCGTCCTCACACTGAAAATCTTAACAAGTCAATTTTCACTTCAATTCACGTCAGTTTTTTTGCAGAACAGCTGAAAACTGAACTGATTCAACCTCAGTGACTTTAATTTAATTTAATCTCAGATTAAACCGACGACAAGTCTGAACCTTCTTTTCAGACGATCACACAACGTTTGTAATAAGATTCATGTTGGCGCACGCACACACACACACACACACACACACACACACACACACACACACAGATACACACACACACACACACACACACACACACACTTATAACAAATAAAAACACTCAACACACAGGAACAGAGGGTTTGTGTTGTATTTGTTTTTGTTTTATCAGATTAAACTAAAGTGTCGTCATGGTCCACTGACGAAGACGGAGAGGAAGACCATGATCTTATCTTAACGTCTCAGCTGATTCAGATTCTCACGTGTTGTTATGACGTCGTTCACGTTCAAGGATAAAGTGAAATGTGCTGCAGAGGAATTACGTTAAAATAAAAACAAAATAAGTCAAGGTCAGAGGTGATAAAAGCAGCGGCAGGAGTCTGTGAACAGACACAACAAACAACGATGACGAGGAACGAAGGAGAAGATGCTGATGTAATTTCTTCTTTCTCTGAACCAGAAATGACAAATAATCTGTGTTAACAGTAGAAGAAGAAAAGGAGAGGAAGGTTTCATCTGCCGACCATGAGCAGCCTGGAAGAGAAGAAGTGACCTGATCAATAGAGTTGAACAGTTTGGACTGTACAGGTCTGATGATGATGATGATGATGATGATGGAGGAAGAAGAAAAACAATAATCTGAGGATCAGTGTTGGACAGAAGATAAAAGTTGGATGAAGGTTCATCATTCGTTATCTCCTGTTGTGTCTGTCACTGGATCTGTAACTTCAACCTGTTTTATCTGAACAAACTGACCATGAGACTCCAGACATTTTGACCAATCAGACGTCGCCGTCGCTCTGACCCGGCGTCATGGCGGCTGTAGAGCTGAGAGAAGGTCAGGTGAAGGTTTTAGTCCAAGTCGTGACTCTGATGTTTGATCTCTAACGTCTTTGTCTTTGTTTTCAGATCCGGTCTCTGTGGATCTGGATCAGTACGACGTCGTCTCTCTGGCCGACGCTCTCAGAGGTTTCCTGTTCGACCTGAACGTCCCCGTTGTCCCGGCCGCCGTCTACAGCGAACTGATCTACACCGCTCAAGGTAACGAGTCACTGGAACAACGACATCACACAATGAAATAGATGTTCAGGTGTCTGGTTCCTGTGTCCTCATCGTTTAAATCAGATCAATATGAGAAAACTTGATAAAAATATTTGGAAAAACACGAAGATGAACTCTTGTCTGGTTCTTTCATCACATGAATCTGCGGACGCTTCGGTTTCACTGCAGCTTCATCTTCAGTCAGAGCTTTTTCTTCTCACATCACCGGGTCAAAACTCCAGAAATAAATGTGATCTCGTTGTGTTTTCACACCTGTGGCTCTCGTCACCAGACGGATTTAGTTTCCTGTCACATCTGAGCACAAACACGACGAGGTTGAAGTGTCTCGTCAGCGCCGGGTTTTACTCCAACTTTCTCCGTCCTAATGACCAAACTAGAAACGTTTCTCTGTTGAACTTTCACCGCCTGCTTCTCTCTCCACCGTTCACTCTCTCATCTATTTTTCATGAAACCTCTGACAGTAGGAGGTTTGTACATTAGCATTAGCATTAGCATTAGCGTTAGCGTGACTGTTCACAGAAAGCTCACCGAAGCCTTGTCCTTAAAAAACACGTCGACCTGAAACGTCCAGGACGTGAAACCTCCTCAATTATGTAAAAGCTTTTCTCTCCGTTCTCTTATTCATGGAAACATTTTCAGTGGAGATAAAACACGTTGAAAGGTGCTGCAGGTTCTTCTGAGGATAAACTCTCACGCTTTATGATGAAAACAAACTACTCAGTCTACCAGACTGAGTAGAGTCCAGTAGAGTAGAGACACAACCATGTGGTGGAGAAGAGACGTGTCACAGTGAGAAAGTTGTAGTTTTTATTTGTGTCTTTATTCTCGTCTCGTTCTGATCTTTAATCTTATTGATGAAACAATAATAATAAATTTCTCCTTCGTTTCTTTCTGACTCGTCGTTTGCTCTGTCTCATCGTATGGAAACAGAGAAACAAAGATAAGATGTCCAGAGTCTCAGGGATCTGATGTCTCTTATCTGTCAGTAAAATGAAGCGTTGTAACATTAAATCCATCAGCAGAAACCTTTTTGAAGCTAAATCGGATCTAAAAATGTTCGTTTGTCTGTGTCATCAGAGTCAAATTTAAACCTCAAGTTAAATGAATAATATTCACGGTCACAACCGTCTTTATTCTTTTTTCAGTAACAGCATAATATCATCTGGTGTCCCAGAAACGTCTGACCACAGTTGACCTTTTGTCATCAGCTCATTTTAACCTCATCTTTTTCAGCTTTTTATTTGAATTGATGATGGTTTCACATGTCGAACTGATGAATGATTCAGCTTCAAAGTTGAAAAGTCACAGAGAAGTTTTTTATTTTCCATGAATTTCCCTCCTGCTCTTCATCCTCTGAGACATTTGTCTTAATATTTTAAACTCAGACCTCCATCACTTCCTCCGTTTGTTGTCGTTATTCATCTCCTCTCCTCCGTCTCATCTTCTCTCTGTCTCTTCTCAGTCTTGATTTCAGCTGAGCTTATTTAGCCTTAATGGTCTGAGGAGAGGTCACGGTCCAGGAGGACCAGCTGGTCTGACTGACCCGCGTCCATCTGGACCTGAAGACCAGACGGGGACACAGAGAAGAGGTCTGATGTAAATAATGACGAGTCCCCCAGGCCTCTGGTCTTGGTCTTCGGTTTTTATTTTATTGACCTGTGTCGTATTTATAGAAACAAACAAACTCATAAGTTTGATGACAAAAACTAAAGCATCGACTCAAGAAACTAATGAAGCTGCGATCGAATAGATCTGACTCTAGATCAGATCCAACGTCTTTCTTTCTCTCAATCACATTCATATTTTCACTACACTGAGCTCAGACTTTACTGCATCTCTGATAACTTTGAAGAGTTAAGTTGAGACCACAGACGTCTCCAGACAGAAAACGAACATTCTGAGTTTAACAAAACAGCTGAACATTGTAACGATGTTTCCTGACCTCAGTCACGTCATAAACATCTGAATTATTTCTAAAATAGTTCCATTGACAAGAAGCTCAGCCTGACCCCATTTCTATAAAATAAGGTCACACACACACACACACACACACACACACACACACAGTCCAGTTGTCCAGTCTCCCAGAATCCTGTGGGGCAGATGTACAGACTGACTTCTCCCTGCAGCCTTGACCTCCAGTGACCAGAGAGGTCAGACACAATCTATAACACAGCAGGATGCTGTGTGTGTGTGTGTGTGTGTGTGTGTGTGTCAGCAGTGGTCAGACAAAGAGGTGACATCAGTGACCTCCATCAGGCTGCAGCAGATTGTCAGACATCCATCACTGACTACCCCCCAACCCACACACACACACACACACACACACACACACACACACACACACACACACTTTCCTCCCACACTCTCTGACATCAACACAAATCATCCTGTAAACATGTCATTTCCCTCTAATGTCACATTTTCTGATTTTATTGTTGTTGTTGTTTCACCTGCAGAATGTGTGGATCAGTCTCTGATTTGATTTGGTAAAAAAAACTTTCTTCTGATTAAACTTGAACTTCGTCTCCTTTTCTAAAAAAAACCCAAAATAATCAAAATATCTAGAGTCACCACCAGGGGGCAGTTAGATGACGACGTTAGTGAATGTTCATTAATGTTTGTCCGTGTCCACAGACGCTCAGAGTCGTCGCTGCGTAGCGCGTCTGACCTCATGTCAGTGGGCTGACGTAGACCTCCACAACTTTATAACTATCTGTCGAGAAGATGGTGAACACAGGGCTAACACCATCAGCACCACCAACACCACTAACACCAACACCAGCAACAACAACATGGTGTCTCCAGTTGTCAAACATCAGTTTCCTGCGTAGTTTTGTGAATCTAGAATCGATCCAAACACTTTATTTCCTCCACAGATAAATACATCGTTACACTTCACATGGACGACCAATGAATATCAGTGTTGTAACAAACAGATCAGAGTTACAGATGTTGAACTGAGGAGCTGATGTTTCTGTTGTTTTGTTTCAGTTTCTCAAAGACATTTGTTGTTTTAGTCTTTTAATTCAGTTGTTTTTTTTTTTTGTTTTTTATCAAAGTTCAAAACCCAAACTGACTGAGTGATCAGAGCATCAATGATACATGTTTATGATTAGCATATTTATGACATCACATCGTTGTATTGTATTGTTTGTACATTGTGCCCGGTCCTGGTGATAGTCTGAATAAAAGTATTGGAATCTCTGACCTTCAAAAAAAAAAAAAAAAAAACCAAAGCAAAAAACAAAAACAATGTGCAGCTGATTTAATCAACATGGATCTTAAAATTTTTAGACCTCCTCCGTCCAGCTGTGCAGCTCTGTCGTGCTGCTCCTAATAAATTGATCCGTTCTGGTCCCACAGAGAGTCAGAGTGTGGAGGAGTGTGGTGAGAGGCTGAAGAGGATCCTGGAGTCTCCCAGAATCCCTCAGTCCAACTACCAGCTGCTGGTCCACCTCAGCCGACACCTGGTCCGGGTCAGTCAGCATCAGGCCGGACCTCGTCTGCTGGGTCAGGTCTTTGCTGAGGCCGTGTTCAAGCACCGCCCCCTCAGGTACGCATCACCGCTGCTGCACCATTCATTTATACATTTGCACGTTTAATTATATAATCAGTTTGAAAAGTTTGCACTAGTCATATTGATCGAAACACAAACAAATCTAAAACTGGTTTTAGTCATAAAGACACTTCCTATAACAGTGAGTGATGACTGTTGGGACCAGTGACTACCTATAGCTGAGTCTCTGATCAAGGGCTGCGTCAATCAGAGGATCCGGTCAACAAACCTCAGAGCAGTTGTTCTTCAATGAGTCAGATATGCAGATCAAATCTAATGCAGTCTATTTAAAAGCATCTTCCTTCTACTGAGGTCCCGTGACCTTTATCTTTAACTTCACGTCCACATCACAAACGTCACCTGCTGCTGCAATGAATCATGGGATATGTTGGACTGTGAAAGATCCAGCCGTTGTAGCTCGAGACAGTCTGAGACAGATGAGTCTCCACCTGGACGGAGACGACCAGTTACTAGAGACTGATGATAACTAGGCTACAATAGTTATCTTAGTTAACTTTGATCATTTACCTCAGACAACCTGCTCCTGGTGAAGATTTATTGATAATAATATTTTACACACTGGATCTGTAAAACAAGTGTTTTTATCTAAAATACTGAACATGAGTCCGACTGCAGCAGCTCAGGCCAAACTTCTCTAAATGATCCCAGACTGCACAAAGTTTGCAGCAAAACCGTCTAGTAATGCAAGAACACACACACACACACACACACACAAACAAATTAAGCTAACATGGGATCTGGTTCAGATAGCGTGGCGTGTTAACGATGCACCGCCCCGCTCTTTATCCACCCGTTTGTGCACGTCAGGGGTGGGATCGCTTGACCTCGGCTACGCAAACAATCAACTGCTTCTGAGTCATTGACCACACACACACACACACACACACACACACACACACAGGACACGCACAGAAAACGCCACAAGGAGAAATTCCTGTGTAATTTCTGGAAAAACAGACCCAGGCGAAGCTCGTTCAGGACACGGAGAGAAACAGAGAAACAAACGTTGATGCTGTTTCTGTCCTGAACTTCAGGACGTTGATGTTGCAGCTCAAACATCACAGTCTGTTTCCTGTCGGTGACGGTTCGTTTACGTCTCAGTGAGATGATCAAGTGTTATCAGTAGGTGTCTCATTATGAGTGTTCATGTTAAATAAAAACGGGACAGCCTTCACCTTCACCACTCCAACACATTGTGGTTAGAATAATCAATGTTGTTTTTTTTATGCAACGAGTGGAAAAGACTGGAGCTTGACTGACATTTCACAGCTGTGTGGGAAGTACCTTATCATTTGTGGTTTCCCTGTTTTGATTTGAAACACGGAAACCAGGAAACATCCAGAGAACAAAATGTGCAAAAGTGTCAGAAACTCCACCAGAAGATTAAGATTTAATTTACATGTTACAGCTAAATTTTTCTAATTTGCTATCAGTGATTCACTGTGATGGGAAAGGTCTCGCAGGGACATGAAACTGTGTCCATGTCTCCAATGAATCATCAACTCAACAAAATGAATAACACAGTGAAAGGTTGAAGCCCGAGGATGTCAAGTGTTTAGTTGTGTGGTGTGTTGACTACAGATCCAGGGTCAGTTTAGTTCAGTTTAGTGTTTGAATGATGAATCGAATCGTGTTTGCTATGTTTCGTTAGTGAAGGTTCGTTCAAAGCCAAACATCTCATCAGTCAGGGAGTCTCCACCGTTAAACTGGGAATCCACCTCCGCCAACAGGGTTTCTCCTCTGTGACTCACAGTTTAGTCCCTTTTTCCAGCTCAAACACGAGATTTGAACTTGAACAGAAAAGTTTCTGACACGAAGCCTCAAATTCCTGATGACATTCAAGGAATCAAAGAAACAACAGGAACAACTAGGTCAAGTTTTCTCTAACTGTCCCTGAACCCACCAAGTGGTCACAGTCCAACAGTTAGCCAGCCGGGGCTAACTGCTTTCATACCATCTGGAGCCGGTCCTAACTGGTGCCACGTTGGGGCCACTGGTGCCAGATTTCTGGCCTGGCCAAAACGTTGGGCCAGAGAGGAGCTGGAGGCGACCTCAACATAAGGCGGAGTCAACCCAATGCTGTAGGTGTGGAGACAGCAGGTACAGGCTCTGAAGACGGAAATGTATTTACGATTTTAGCTGTTAAGGAGAACAATGGACCGACAGTTCTGGTCTCACGATGATGTTGGTGCTCTGCTCTCGGAACGAGGACGTCATGACACACATCAGAGTTTTCCAAGGTAAACAGCCAGAGAACTGCCCTCCAAGTCTGAGAAAAACCTATGCTATGCTAGCAGCAGTTATCAAGCTAACTTCTTACAGCAGACCCATGTAGATCTGCTAAAACTAGAATTAAAAACAGAGACAGAATTGATTGTTTACTTGTGCTAGTCGTTTGTTTTTGCTTGAAGCTAACGTTGTGTTTGAAAATGGGCTGTTGGTGACGTCTTCACAAACAGGGGCTGGATGAAGGATGATTCAGAGGCTGGTGGTCTGACTATCTGAACAGGGGCTACAGGGCCAGTAGACCTGGGACATTCACCTAGCTGGCCCCCAGATGACCCTGGTCCGGCCTGGATCCACAGTCTGAAGCTGGCTATTGAAGGACAACTGGTCTGAATGATGCAGCCCTTGATTAGAGACTCAGCTATAGGTAGTCACTGGTTCCAATAAACATCAGTCACTGTTACAGGAAGTGTCTCTCTCTGAACAAAACCATTTGTGCTGTTTGTGATTCTGCGATTTCTAGCATAAATATGTAAACAATGTAAACAGGAAGTTCTCTGGAGGACAGAACATGTTGTTTAAAGACGTTGGTTTGACTGAGGCCGACATAGACCAGGTTTTCTTCTTTTCAGCCATTATTTTTAAGTAAGTAAATTTTAAGTTTTTTATAACCTGAAGTTTGCGGCCGCTTCTCCTTTTTAATCCAAGGTTGTTCAGTTAGTTGCAGTCTGCAGCCTCACCACTAGGTGTCACTAAATCCTCCACACTAGATCTTAAACTGTTGATCAACAACTTAAAGGAAACTGAGATTTCTTTGAACCTCTGTTTTATTTTCATGTTTTTTTTTCCAGATTTTTGTGAATCATTGCTTCACTCGGTCATGTTGTTTATTTTTGTGACTTCCAGTGGTGAAGAAGTATTTTGATCCTTTAGTTCAAGTAAAAGTGGAACAAACAAAGCAGCGGTTCACCTCCCTGTGCTGTGTTTATGTGATTATTGTGTAACACCGAGGTTGTTTCAGTTCAGTCTGTTGTTGTGTTGTTGTTGAACAGTGCCGACGTGAACCCAGAGCATCACATCAGGATCCTGGAGGCTCTGATTGCCACCGGAGGTCTGACGGAGATGCAGGCCGCACCAGGTAGGACAATGATGTCACTTCCTGCTCCGTATGTTTGCGTTTCTGCTCGGTGACAAAGTGTCTGAAGTTTGTTTCTCTGTCGGAACCTCGACGTTCCCGCTCCTTCTCCCTCTGAACCACAAACTGCTGCAGAAAACCCACGTCTGGTTTATGAAAAATGTGGAAAACACAAACGTTGTGTTCTTTGAGCTGCTGCTGTGATAAATTGGGCATGAAGCACAACACGACCGCTTCAACTTTACCCTGATGTTGGCTCAGTTCACAGTCTATAGATGTTGGGAACTCATGGTAACAAAACACGGCGGTTTCATGGTGTTTTTCTTTTCACATTCCTGCTTCTGACAGTGAGTGTATGAGAGTGAGTGTGTTGGGTTTAGTTCAGTGTATACAGGCTGTAAAATGTGCTTCTCAGACCTCAGCATCAGTTCAACTAAAACATGGAAAGAGACATTTCCTAGAACAAAACGTGTAAGTTTGACCTCAGTCAGAAACCGGATCACATGAAATTAGGACTGTTGATGGAAAAAAAAGAATTAAAATAAAAAATAATGTAGATGTTATTGTCAGAGTTGGACTCCAACACGGGGGAATCTGTGAAACTGTGGTTGGTTTGTTCTCTGGATCGATCTAACGTCCCTCCATCGTCTCGAACGTCTCGACCTTCTGTTCATTTCTGGTGTGAACGTCGTTCAAACATCACGTCTCATTTCACTGGTTAAAAACAGGAGCAGCAACTGTTTCACTCACTAACTCAACAACGTTTCATCATCGCTCTGGTTTATCATTTCTGAGACGTCTGAGTTTTATCATGAACTGAACGTGATAAACTGAATTGTTCTGGTTGAAGAAACAAACTTTACACCACGTGGTTAAAAATAAGTCAATTTTCTCTAATAATGATCAGATAAACGAGTCTAACTCTATAACAACAAATAGACAGACAGACAGATAAGATAAATAGATAGATAGATAGATAGACAGATAGATGTAGAGAAGCTTTCACCTTGTGGGTGTTTGGTGAACTAAATGCTGCAGGATCAGTGGGTCCATGAGGACGAAGGAAAGGTCAGACAGCAGGTGTGAGGATGACGTCCAGGTCCATTCTGGGGTCAGTTGGTGTATAAATGTCAGCGGGTCAGTGTGTTTGAGGTGATACTGGTCCACACATCGGTTGTAGCAGTGATTACAGCGTCTGTTCAGGGGTTATGTTTCCTCTATATGGGCCAGTGATGCTCATCCAGAGGTGATATTGGGAAAGGTCACAGGACAGAAGCAGATGAGTCAGATTTATAGTTGAAACATGACTGGGGGAGGACACAACCAAGACTCAACCTGGATCGACAGGTCAGATTCGTTTCAACCTGGTTTTGTTTTGACCTTTAATCAAAAGAATCATAACCAGTGAATAAACATCTTTATATGATCGTTAGTGTTAACGTCACTGGACCGGTTTGTTAGTTACTGTTTCCATCTTTGAACCTCTAGTTATTCATTGTGTTTGTGCTTCTTGGTCAAAACTTGAACATTGTTTTTCTTCAGTTTTACTGATGATACTCAGATTAACCGAAGTATCTTCTGTTTCACTGTGTCATTTGTCTCATGACTGTGGTGGCTGTTGGATCTCTTTGGTTCAGTTATGTCTGTGTTTTGTGGTTCAGTAATTAGTTTTAGGTGATACTTGATACTGATACTGTGACAAAACCACACATTCAGTCCGTAATGTGGCGTCCTACAGGGAACCATCTCAGATCCTCTTCTTATGTTACTCATTCACGTTTCCTCTTTAACAGAAAAGGTCCAAAGAATAATCACTGATGATTGTATGTTGAACTGAAAATAACATTTACTTGTTTTACTGAAGCTTCAATTTAACAAACCAACTGACACTAATCTGTTAAATCACAATGTTCAACATGTTAACATATTTTTCTGTTTGTGTCTTCATTTCTGACAAATACTTTGGATTCAGATGAAACTTTAACAAGTTAACTCTGTGATTTTATCCAGTTTCCATCGTATAATTCTGTTATTTTAAGTCAAAGGTTGTTTTGGCGCCGGTGATGACCGACCCTCCGCTGTGTTGTATCTTCAGGGATTTCAGCTTTCAGCCACAATTACTCACCACACACACACACACACACACACACACACACACACACACACTCAGAGCCACAAATCAGATGTAACCAGAGGAGGATCCGGTGTCATTTGTTGTATTTTTTCATGTTTTGTGTGTGATATAAACGGAGGCGATGATGTGTGGATGAACCTCGTGTTCTTCAGTGATCAAACGTTTCCAGTTCTCAGAATCTTAATGAAACATGGAAACACACTCGACGTTTTGTTGAGTTTCTCCTCCTCGTGTCCCAGTTTGACTTATTTATTCATCTCAGTGTTTCAAGAGTAAATCTGCGATGTGAACAAGTTAAAAGCTGATGATGTTACATCACAGGAACAGAAGTGTGTTTTCTTTGTCACATCTCTTATATAACCTCTTTGTGTCTCAGTGGAGCCTCAGAAACCCCGTCGCTGTTTGTGATCAGAGGAAATGGTGCTGATGTAACACACTCCTGCTCCGCTCTTCGTCCTGATGTTTGAGGAGTCAGACGAGAATTATCTTCCTGAAAAGAGCGAGAACATTTTCACACGAAGATCAAACGATGATAAACTTCAGATCTGATTTATTTTCCTGATGGTTTTGATATAAGTGACTGATTCATCTCAACTATTGAGCAACAACAATAAACCCAGTGACCACAGTGAGCAGCTGCTGTTGTGTCACTATAATAAAACACTTGATCACATCAGAGTCCAGTTTCAACAACATCAGTGTCTGTAACGATGGAGATGTAACATCTGTCTGTGGAGGAGTCCTGTTATGAAACCGACAACGTGTCTGAAACAATTATTCATCTGTTTACACCTAAAAACACGAGAAATGAAGCAAACGTCACATTAACGTGTTTTTCTCTGTTGATGTTGAAACCAGGTCACAATAAAAACCAGTGATTTATAATCAGAAACAGTCACAACAGCACGGATGGAGAAGGAAACAGTGTTTATATGTACTCGTCTGTTGTTGTTGTTGTTGTTGTTGTTGTTGGTTTGTTTTTTATTCTTCAGTTTGTTAATGTTCTCAAACGGGACTCGTCCTTCCTGTAACCAACTGTTATGAAAACCACAACCACATCAGAGTCCTGGACTAGGAAGCAGGACTAGTTGTTATCACGGTAACTTCAGGGTTAACTCTGGTCTCCGTCCTACGAAGGTGGTTCACTTCTTACCGGGCTACGTCTCCATGGTAACTGATGCTGAATTATACTGCTGACTATACAAATGCTCCTGTTTGGAGCTGCCAGGGTCCGACGACACACCCCCGTCACCTTCATTAACTGAGCTTGTCGTCCTAAACCAGAGACTGACTGACACTGAAACTGGACTTGGACGTATCAGAGATGAAAGTTTCCTACTGACACTTTGAATCATGTTCTTATATTTAGTTGTATTGTTTTGTGGCGCTAGGGTTGCAGCTGAACATGAAGGTTAAAGTTGTATCAGCCTATTCACAGTAACAACAGTCTAGATTTCAGCATCATTCATTTGATTTTAATTTAATTCCAGTCACATCTACTCGTCTCTGTGTTGCTGTGAACTTGCACGTTTACACAATCGGCGAACTTTTATCATTTGTCTTTTCAGTTTCTAGCAGCTGCCACCGTGTTGCTTTTTTCCTCATGTTGTTGTAAAATCATCGTCTGCTCTTCGGCTGTGAAGCTGTTTGTGATTGGACGTCTGCTGCAAACTCCACCTCTTTTATGTGAACGCTCACATCTAGACTGGAAACACCTGGTTTACTAATGGAGTTGATGAGCAGCTTCGTGGCACCGCTTAGCCAGACTGAGATTGTTAGGATTAGTGAAGCCAGCTAACTGAAAGAGATCCTGGGTCAGTTGAACTTGCTTCGTAGTACAGGACTCTGGTTCTTCTGTTTCTATAAAAAACTCAAGTTTTATCAAACAACTTCAGACCAGAATCTAAAAAACCTCATGTGACTTTTCAGCTCCAGTTGATCTGTTCATCATGTTTCAGTAACTGTTGTGAACAGATGAACATCGTGATGTGACGTGAACTTGACTTTGAACTGTTTATAACTGATCCTCCTTCATCCTGACGTGATTTATCCATGTGACTGATGTGACTGATTCACATCCAGACTCAGTTTCTCTGATTTGGTTCATTTGTTTTTTTAATCTTCATTAATCGTTTAGTGGATGAAGCTCGTTGATGTTCGACAACTGAGCTTCTCTTTGTTTGATCATTGAGACGAAGAGAAGCTGAAACACTGAGGTCACGTTCACCCATTACCCCCCTCACCCTCCCCCCAGGCAGCATTAGAGCAGGTCTCAGGTCACTGCAGCGCCTGTTGGCAGTGTGTTAACTCCTTAACAAAGGTGTGTGTGTGTGTGTGTGTGTGTGTGTGTGTGTGTGTGTGTGTGTGTGTGTGTGTGTGTGTGTTCAAGCCCGTTGACCTTTCAGGAGGGAGAGCTGCTCTCCAAACATGTTCTCCAAATGGAGTCTGAATTTACGACTGGTGCTACTCCACCTGAGTGTGTGTGTGTGTGTGTGTGTGTCTGTCACTTATTGAAGTTAAGCGACAGAAACTGTCTGTGGGAAATGTTTTATATCTTTATGACGACATGTTGTCATGGTTTTTGTTGTTGTTGAGGTTTAAATTCATTTCACTGTCGTGGAGAAGAATTAACCATAGAAATGAGCCAGTCCATAGGGTATAAACGTAAATATATAACGGACGTAAACAGGAAGTTGTCTGGAGGACAGAACGACTCATTTAACGCAGCCCTTGATTTGGGACCCAGGTGGTCACGGGTTCACAATGATACAGGAACTGTTTGTCTCTTCTGTCTGAACCAGTTCTAGACTTTAACTTTAAACTTCATCAGTTTATATTTGAAGATAAATTACAACCTCAGCTCTGATCAGAGCAGCACCACCAGCAGGTGAAGCCTCGTATCTGTGACAGTTCGATTGACAGCTGTGGCGCTGTGTGTGTGTGTGTGTGTTGGGGGGTGGGGTGGGGGGGGTCAGAGGTCACAGCACAGCCACAGATGAAGGTAATGGCGTCTGAAATGACTTCGTTAGCTGCATACAGAGCGACATGTGGCCCGGTCAGTCTCCAACAGGGAGGTCAGAGGTCAGGGTCACACACACACACACACGCACGCACACACACACACACACACACAGATCTGCTGCTG
This sequence comes from Polydactylus sextarius, assembly GCA_016801845.1. Lineage (NCBI taxonomy): Eukaryota > Metazoa > Chordata > Actinopteri > Polynemidae > Polydactylus > Polydactylus sextarius. The sequence continues at coordinate 25,965,294 of CM028910.1, forward strand.
TGACATTATAACCACTAGTTCAGTTGGAGAGAAAACCAAAAAACAAACAACAATAATGAGACAAGTTTAGACGTTTGAACAGAAACACTAAGTGTGTGTGTGTGTGTGTGTGTGTGTGTGTGTGTGTGTGTTATTAGCTGATCCATGTAATTGTGCGGCTGAGGGGGTCAAAGGTCAGATGAACCCTACAAATGTGTAAAAATGTCAGCGACAAGCTGAGTGTTAGTTGCATCCTTAATACATGTTACTCAGCTGAGTGTGTGTGTGTGTGTGTGTGTGTGTGTGTGTGTGTGTGTAGGATTACTGTGATGTTAATCTGGTACTTTCCTCAGTGTGATTCAGTCATGACTCCACTGTGAACTCAACTCTTCACACATGCTGGTTATATTCATATGATCGCATCAACTCAAGACCCAAAACATAAACTTCTACTTCCTGTTTTCACTCATTTTACTCAGGAAGGCTTTTATTTTGAAAGGTCAGCAGCTGTTAACCAGTTAGGCTCTGGTTTGACCTTTTCCTGTGAAGTGACGATGATTTTGAACCTTTCTTTTAAAAACGTCGTCTCATTGCTGCGTTAGGAATCGTCTCCTGATCTAAAACGGTTTCAGCTTTTTAAATACATCACGATGTGAACGGCGCTGTATTTAAAACTGTTGATTGTTACCATGGTAACCATGGTAGCCATGGTAGCCATGGTAGCCATGGTTACCACCAACTCAGGCTTTGAGTTGAAAAGTCTTTTTGAATCAAACATTTTGAACATGAATCAGTTAATTATCATCAAATGGGAGTTTAACTACAGTTTATCAAGAAAAATAAATGTTGAACATTTTACCAACGTCAAGGTGAAGAGAAACGTTTGGAGAAATACACGATAGATGATGGACAATAGATAGATGAGGTCGTCGAACATGATCTTTATCATCCAGGTTTAATCTCCTTTGATGTTTGATAATTGATGCGTCATCATGAATCAGGAGGTTTGAGTCTTAATCAAAAAATGATCAGATAATCAGAGCTGATCATCATTGTTGAACCTGGTCGTTTTAACCCAGATTTAAACCTGAAGTTACCGCGATAAGAACAAATCCTGCTTCGTAGTACAGAACTCTGGTCTGAACCTGATCTGAACCTGATCTGAACCTGGTCTGAACCAGAGTCCTGTACTACGAAGCAGGATTTGTTCTTATCGTGGTAACTTCAGGGTTAACTCTGGTCTCCGTCCTATGAAGGTGGTTCACTTCTCACCGGGCTACGTCTCCATGGTAACTGATGCTGAACTAACCTGCTCCGGAGCAGGTCATGTTCCAGATCAGAGGTCGGAGCCTATAAAAGCTCCGCCCTGCGACCAATCAATGCTCTAGAAAATGTCTGGTCCTTTTATTGAAGATCCGTGGAGCTCGGTGTCGGGTTGAGAGAGGGTCTCTGAGGAGGACCGGGGTTTTTAGAGACCAGAACCCTCTGGTCTTTCACATCATTATTTATTGGAGCGTCACTTATATATCTGTGATCTCCTCAAACCGCTCGTTGCCAGTGACACAGTGGAGCTGACTGTCCCTCAGACAGTAGCACTGCTGCGTTATTGACTCCTACAATAATTAACTAGGATATTAAATAACTGGATTTTATTATCGACACATTGTACAAATGCTCCTGTTTGGAGCTGCCAGGGTCCGACGACACACCCCCGTCACCTTCATTAACTGAGCTTGTCGTCCTGAACCAGAGACTGACTGACACTGAAACTGGACTTGGACGTATCAGAGATGAAAGTTCTACTTTGAACTTTGATTCATATTATTATATTTAGTTTTTATTGTTTTGTGCCGCTACACGAATGTTAAAGTTGTATCAGCCTATTTACTGTAACAACAGTCTAGATTTCAGCATCATTCATTTGATTTTAATTTAATTTCAGTCACATCTACTTGTCTCTGTGAGGCTGTGAACTTGCACGTTTACACAATCGTTGATCTGTTACCAGCTGTTTTTTTGGTTTTTAGCAGCTGCCACCGTGTTGCTTTTTTCCTGGATTATCGACCGGTTTTCGTCATATTTTTATAAAATCATCTGCTCTTCAGCTGTGAAGTCTCTGCTCTGCCGCTGCTCGTTTCCATGTTTGTGACTGGACAACTGTTGCAAACGCCACCTCCTTTATGTGAACGCTCACATCTAGATTGGAAAAACCTGGTTGACTAATCAAGTTGATAACCAGCTTCGTGGCACCGCTTAGCCAGACTGAGATTGTTAGGATTAGTGAAGCCAGATAACTGAAAGAGATCCTGGGTAAGTTGAACTTGCTTCGTAGTACAGGACTCTGGTCTGAACCTCCTGCAGCTCTGTTGTCGTTGGTCTGAGTTTGTTGGTTTGTGAATCATTTCTCTGCTGGTTTTCATCTTTAACTCCTGACAACTTGTCTTCCTTCTCCCGCCGAGACGTGTTGTTTTCCAGCTGTAATAATTCTGTTTTTAAAATCAGACCTCCTGCTCTTGGCCCGATGTGAATCACTAATGAGCTGCTTTCTGTAGCTCTGGGCTGCTCTGGGATCAGCAGGATGCAGACCGGGCTCATCAGTATGCGCACAGACACTCGTCCTGATGTGGATTTTCTCGAGTTTTACTCCTAAATTGGTCAGTTTGGAGCAGGTACGGCCTTGGAAAGCTTTGTGGATTCAGCCGTGGGGATTTCTCGGCTCCAGATGATGTGAATTAGACCTCGGTTAGAAAAGCAAGTGACGAATTGTGAAGTTTAGGAATAAACTTGTGTGGGATCATCTGGGATCAGTTTTTACCTTTACACTGTATCTGTCCTCGTCTGCTTCCTGTTTGGTTTGTTAAAGTTAAAGTTGAAGGTTTTATTTTATCACCGGTAGAAATGTATAGTATATCAGAGCGTCGTCTACGTCCGGTCGCCATGTTTGATGAACAAAGGTCCAGTTATTTCCTCTAATATTAACGTCACAGATCAGACGTTTTAGTCGTGAAACGTCTTCACCAGCTCGTCTCTGGTCGGTTCATCGGCTGCAGCTGAAGTTTCTTAAGTTATTGATTTATTGAAGTTTTAGAAACAGCTGCTGTTTGAATGAGGCGGTAAATGAGCTGCAAACAAAACAGTCTAATGAAACTGAAACTCTCTGATCGTTGGTTGTTATTTCAGTAAACTTCTGTTTGTTTCCTCTGATTTCACCTCATGGATCTGAACTGAGTCTCTGTTCAGGTTCAGCAACCTCCTGACTTTCATTTCTCACGTTTTTTTTTTCTTGTTTTTGATTCAATACACTGACGACAGCCTGGTTTCTTTACCAGCTTGTCGTGTTGATGAAGATGAAACTTGAGATATTTTAGATTTATTATGTTCTCAGATGTGTTTTATTGTTTATACGTTTCTGCTCCATCCAGACCGAGTTGGATAGTTGGTTGTAACTTTGTTTTCACTTCATGGATCTGAACTTGTCCACTTGCTTTTTCAGTTTCCACCAGTTTCTTCATATTCACAGAAATCTGGTCTGAACACTGACGATCACATTGTTCATGGAGATGAACACTGATATATACATTATACTGATATATACTATTTCTATAGAGAGACATAAATAAGTATTAATATATTAGTATAGTGTATATTAGAGTACTAAACGATTTACAATGTAGAAATATGATTCCAGCAATTTTGGCTCAAACTTACTGATCTTTAACTTCACATCTGCTCATTGTCACTTTTTCATATATCATATAACAATATATAACATTATATCATATTATATATCATATAATATATTTGAGTATTGTTCTATTAATGTACCTTGTGTTGTGTTGCTGTGAAACTACAACAACTTTACGTCGACACAATCAATCTTTTACCAGCTTCTGTTCAGTTTCTAGCAGCTGCCACCGTGTTGCTTTTTTCCTGGATTATCGGCCGGTTTTCCTCATGTTGTCGTAAAATCATCGTCTGCTCTTTGGCTGTGAAGTCTCCGCTCTGCTACTGGTTCTTTCATGTTTGTGATTGGACGTCTGCTGCAAACTCCGCCTCTTTTATGTGAACGCTCTCATCTAGACTGGAAACACCTGGTTGACTAATGGAGTTGATGAGCAGCTTCGTAGGAGCTGAGAGAGACTGAGACTGTTAGTTAGTGAAGCAGAGAACTGGACCAGATCCTGGTCTGTTGGACTGGCTTCGTAGTACAGGACTCAGGTCACGTGAGACTGTGACCTTATCGTTTTTGTAACGTAGCGTTTTGTCATCGACACGACGACGGGAGCTGCGGCGTTTTTGAGGTTTTCCACGTTGTCGTGTGGATGAAAGTCTCAAACGTTAGACCTTAGCGCATCGACCTGAAAACGTCGCTGTTGACGTTTCCTACATTCACCTCCGCTGGTAGAAAAGTCAACGTGGTTCAAATTGTTTTAAAGATAAAATGTGATTTTTCAATTTGTTGAAAACATGAAACTCTGGTTGTTTGACCACAGATTCAACAGTCGTGTGTTTCTGTTTGACTTTGTCTGTGACCTCACTGTGTTTGATGTGTTTTACACCAGTTATAACAACTCACCAACACACTTTAACAGTTAATCTGTCGCTGCTCTGCTCAACCACACGGAAAGTTATAGAGCCTCATTATGACGCTCTATCAAGCTGCTCGTATCGGTTGAAGGTCAAGGGCACTTTATATGAAAGATGTGAAATCTGCCTGATATTAAAGGACTGAGAGATAAGAGAGAGAGAGGGAGAGAGACACCGACCAGCTCAGGTTCCTGTAAAGACTCAGCTCAGCGTTCATGCCCAGAGGTTTATGAGGCGACGGGGAGCTGTAACTGGAGGATGACAGGTCCCAGAGACCACAGGTGACGCTAATCTGCTGGATCACACACACACACACACACACACAGTCTGTGTGTGTGTGTGTGTGTGTGGATCAGGAGTAATGACTTGTGTTTTCTCTAAAGAGAAATAAAACTCTGCTCCGTCTCTTTGTCTCTGATTCACACAAACAGACAAGTTTTAACGTCACTGGTTCGTTTAACAGGTGAAATATTCACTGAACCGTTGACTTTAATATTTAATATTAAATGTGATGAAGCGACGTGTGGTCACATGATCATCCTCCACCGACCTCAGATGACTGAACTGAGAATCAACGAGGAACGTGAATCTAATAAACACAGATCAATGATCGATAATAATAATCAATGAGGTGATGGTGACGTGATCAGTTTTCTATAAATATATATAAATAATGAAGCAGCAGCTGATGTTAAATATTCAGTCGTCATAGTTTTTAAATGTTTCTTATTGTTTGTTTTTTCCATCTGACTCCAGTTTCAGCAGCGTCAGTAGTTTTATTCCTGATGAATTAACAACTATTCTCATCCTGATGAAAACTCTGATTTAAAGAAGAAAGAAATCAAGATGTAAAAAGGTTTGTTGGTGTTTTTCCTCTTTAGTTGTTATAGTTTTATTTTTTATTTCTGATAAATTAACAATTATTCTCATCCTGAGGACAGAAAATATGGTGTCAAAGATAGACACAGGTAAAGATGGAGGAGGTGATGGAGGTGATGATGGAGGTGATGGAGGAGGTGGATGTGATGGAGATGATGATGGAGGTGATGGAGGAGGTGGAGGTGATGGAGGTGATGATGGAGGTGATGTAGGAGGTGGAGGAGGTGATGGAGGTGATGGAGATGATGATGGAGGTGATGGAGATGATGAGGAGGTGATGGAGGTGATGGATGGATGTGATGGAGGAGGTGGAGGAGGTGGAGGTGATGATGGAGGTGATGGAGGAGGTGGAGGTGGAGGTGGAGGTGATGGAGGTGATGAAGGTGATGGAGGTGATGGAGGAGGTGGAGGTGATAGAGGTGATGATGGAGGTGATGGAGGAGGTGGAGGTGATGGAGGTGATGATGGAGGTGATGGAGGAGGTGGAGGTGATGGAGGTGATGATGGAGGTGATGTAGGAGGTGGAGGAGGTGGAGGTGATGGAGATGATGATGGAGGTGATGGAGGTGATGATGGAGGTGATGGATGTGATGGAGGAGGTGGAGGAGGTGGAGGTGATGATGGAGGTGATGGAGGTGATGATGGAGGTGATGGAGGTGGATGGAGGATGGGAGGAGGATGGAGGTGGTGGAGGTGATGGAGGTGGAGGAGATGGAGGTGATGATGGTGATGGAGGTGGAGGAGGAGGTGGAGGAGGTGGAGGTGATGGAGGTGATGGAGGATGATGGAGGAGGATGGAGGTGATGGGTGATGGTGATGATGGAGGTGATGGTGAGGTGGAGATGGAGGTGGAGGAGGTGATGGAGGTGATGGAGGTGATGATGGAGGATGTGGATGGTGGATGGAGGTGGAGGATGGGAGGATGGAGGAGGTGATGAGGAGATGGAGGTGATGATGGAGGTGGATGGAGGTGATGGAGGAGGTGGATGGAGGTGGAGGAGGAGGAGGTGGAGGGTGATGATGGAGGTGATGATGGAGGTGATGGATGGAGGTGATGGAGGTGATGGAGGGAGGTGGAGGGTGATGAGGAGGTGATGGAGGAGGTGATGGAGGTGATGAGGTGGAGATGGAGGTGATGGAGGTGATGAGGTGATGATGGAGGTGATGGAGGAGGTGAGGAGATGGAGGTGATGGTGATGGAGGTGATGGAGGTGATGATGAGAGGTGATGGAGGTGATGGAGGTGATGATGATGGAGGTGATGGAGGTGGAGGAGGATGATGAGGGAGGTGATGGAGGAGATGGATGGAGGTGTGATGAGGTGATGGAGGTGATGATGAGGTGATGGTGGAGGTGATGGAGGTGATGTGATGGAGGTGATGGAGGTGATGGAGGTGATGAGGTGATGGAGGTGATGGAGATGGAGGTGAGGTGATGGAGGTGATGGAGGAGGTGATGGAGGATGATGAGGTGATGGTGATGGGTGATGGAGGTGATGGAGGATGATGGAGGAGGATGATGGTGATGGAGGTGATGGAGGAGGTGATGGAGGAGGGAGGTGATGAGGTGATGAGGTGATGATGTGATGATGAGGTGATGGAGGTGATGATGAGGTGATGAGGTGGATGGAGGTGGAGGTGATGGAGGTGATGAGGTGATGATGGTGATGATGAGGTGATGATGGGATGGAGGAGATGATGATGATGGAGGTGATGATGGAGGTGATGATGGAGGTGATGGAGGTGATGATGGAGGTGATGGAGGAGGTGGAGGTGATGGAGGTGATGATGATGGAGATGATGATGGTGATGGAGGTGATGATGGAGGTGATGGAGGAGGTGGAGGAGGTGGAGGAGGTGATGGAGGTGATGGAGGTGATGAAGGTGATGATTGAGGTGATGGAGGAGGTGGAGGTGATAGAGGTGATGATGGAGGTGATGGAGGAGGTGGAGGTGATGATGGAGGTGATGGAGGAGGTGGAGGTGATGGAGATGATGATGGAGGTGATGATGGAGGTGATGGAGGAGGTGGAGGTGATGGAGGTGATGGAGGAGGTGGAGGTGATGAAGGAGGTGATGGGAAGGCGGAGGTGATGGAGGTGATGGAGGTGATGAAGGTGATGAAGGTGATGAAGGTGATGAGGTGATGGAGGTGATGATTGACGTGATGGAGGTGATGGAGGTGATGATGAAGGTGATGATGGAGGTGATGAAGGTGATGATGGAGATGATGATGGAGGTGATGGAGGTGATAATGAAGGTGATGATGGAGGTAATGGAGGAGGTGGAGGTGATGGAGATGATGATGGAGGTGATGGATGTGATGGAGGTGATGGAGGTGATGGAGGTGATGGAGGTGATGGAGGTGATGGAGGTGAAGATGGAGGTGAAGATGGAGGTGATGATAGAGGTGATGGAGGTGATGATGAAGGTGATGGAGGTGATGAAGGTGATGGAGGTGATGATGAAGGTGATGGAGGTGATGGAGGTGATGAAGCTGATGGAGGTGATGAAGGTGATGGAGGTGATGGAGGTGATGAAGATGATGATGGAAGTGATGGAGGTGATGGAGGTGATGAAGATGATGATGGAGGTGATGAATGTGATGGATGTGATGATGAAGGTGATGAAGGTGATGATGGAGGTGATGGAGGTGATGATGGAGGTGATAAAGGTGATGGAGGTGATAAATGTGATGGATGTGATGGAGGTGATGGAGGTGATGAAGGTGGTGATGAAGGTGATGGAAGTGATGTAGGTGATGATGGAGTGATAGAGGTGATGGAGGTGATGGAGGTGATGATGGAGGTGATGGAGGTGATGAAGGTGATGATGGAGGTGATGAAGGTGATGATGTGATGGAGGTGATGGAGGTGATGAGGTGATGATGGAGGTGATGGAGGTGATGAAGGTGATGAAGGTGATGGAGGTGATGATGGTGATGATGGAGGTGATGATGTAGGTGATGAAGGTGATGATGGAGGTGATGGAGGTGATGATGTAGGTGATGGAGGTGATGGAGGTGATGATGGAGGTGATGGAGGTGATGATGGATGATGATGGAGGTGAAGGTGATGAGGTGATGATGGTGATGGATGATGAGGTGATGATGGTGGTGATGGAGGTGATGGAGGTGATGGAGGTGATGGAGGTGATGATGGTGGTGATGGAGGTGATGGAGGTGATGGAGGTGATGGAGGTGATGGAGGTGATGAAGGTGATGGAGGTGATGTGATGTGATGTGATGGATGGATGGAGGTGATGAAGGTGATGATGTGATGGAGTGATGGATGGAGGTGATGAGGTGATGGATGTGATGGAGTGATGGAGGTGATGGAGGTGATGAGGAGGTGATGATGGTGATGAAGAGGTGATGATGGTGATGATGGAGGTGATGAGGTGATGAAGGTGATGGAGGTGATGGAGGTGATGGTGATGGAGGTGATGGAGGTGATGATGGAGGTGATGATGATGATGGAGGTGATGATGGAGGTGATGATGGGTGATGATGTGATGGATGGTGATGGAGGTGATGGAGGTGATGAGGTGGTGATGAAGGTGATGGATGTGATGATGAGGTGATGATGGTGATGGATGATGGAGATGATGGAGGTGATGAGGTGATGGAGGTGATGATGATGGAGGTGATGAGGTGATGAGGTGATGATGGAGATGATGATGGAGGTGATGGAGGTGATGGAGATGATGATGATGATGATGGTGATGGTGATGATGGAGGATGGGAGGTGATGGAGGTGATGATGGTGATGGAGGTGATGGAGGTGATGAAGGTGATGGAGGTGATGATGAAGGTGATGATGGAGGTGATGGAGGTGATGATGAGGTGATGGAGGTGATGGAGGTGATGGATGTGATGGAGGTGATGGAGGTGATGAGGTGATGAGGTGATGATGTGATGGAGGTGATGGAGGTGATGATGAGGTGATGGAGGTGATGGAGGTGATGAAGGTGATGATGGAGGTGATGGAGGTGATGGTGATGATGGAGGTGGTGATGGAGGTGATGATGAAGGTGATGATGGAGGTGATGATGGTGATGAAGGTGATGATGAGGTGATGTGATGATGATGATGATGATGGTGATGATGGGTGATGGATGATGATGGTGATGATGATGGAGGTGATGAAGGTGATGATGGAGGTGATGAAGGTGATGGAGGTGATGATGAAGGTGATGATGGAGGTGATGGAGGTGATGAAGGATGATGGTGTGATGTGAGGTGATGATGGTGATGGAGGTGATGATGAAGGTGATGATGGAGGTGATGGAGGTGATGAAGGTGATGATGGAGGTGATGGAGGTGATGATGAAGGTGATGATGGAGGTGATGGAGGTGATGAGGTGATGATGGAGGTGATGATGAGGGTGATGATGAGGTGATGATGGAGGTGATGATGGTGGTGATGAGGTGATGAAGGTGGATGATGAAGGATGATGAAGGTGATGATGGAGGTGATGGAGGTGATGAAGGTGATGATGTAGGTGATGGAGGTGATGGAGGTGATGATGAGGTGATGATGATGAGGTGATGATGATGATGGAGGTGATGAAGGTGATGATGAAGGTGATGATGATGGAGGTGATGATGATGGTGATGAAGGTGATGATGAAGGTGATGGAGGTGATGATGAAGGTGATGGAGGTGATGATGGTGATGAAGGTGATGATGGAGGTGATGATGAAGGTGATGATGGAGGTGATGGAGGTGATGATGAGGTGATGATGGAGGTGATGGAGGTGATGATGGTGATGATGGAGGTGATGGAGGTGATGAAGGTGATGATGAAGGTGATGAAGGTGATGATGAAGGTGATGGAGGTGATGATGAAGGTGATGATGGAGGTGATGGAGGTGATGGAGACGTTGAGCTCCACATATTGATCATTAACAGTCATCAGCTTTATTTTCTGACGCTGTTGAGAATTTGTTTCAGCTACAAAATGAATTTGACATAAACAGAAACAAAAGTCTTTTTTATCATCTTCATCGTCTTCATCATCTTCATCATCTTCATCGTCTTCATCGTCTTCATCGTCTTCATCATCTTCATCGTCTTCATCGTCTTCATCGTCTTCATCGTCTTCATCGTCTTCATCGTCTTTGTTTTAGTATTTTACAGCTACTTCACTTCCTCTGTGTAATCTGATAAACCTCAGTGTTTCAGTGTCTGACCTCATCGCTGGCATCAACTCAGACTCTGAAACCCTGCAGCCAACAGCAGATGTCCTCTCCTCCTCCTCCTCCTCCCTCCTCCTCCTCCTCCTCCTCCTCCTCCTCCTCCTCCTCCTCCTCCTCCTCCTCCTCCTCTCCTCCTCCTCCTCCTCTCCCCCTCCTCCTCGTCTCCTCTCCTCCTCCTTCTCCTCCTCCTATCCTCCTCCTCTCTTCCTCCTCCACTCAGTTTTGTGAAGCTACAGATTTTCTGTTGTTTCCAGGTGATGTTGGTTCACTTCATATTAGTCGTTTTAGTCAAATCACCAGATGATCTTAATTCTGAACCTCGACGGTTGTGAGTTATAACTGGTCAGCAGGGGGCGCTGCCGTCTGTCATGATCTGATGTCACATGAACCATAAATAATCTTCAGTTTGACTCCATGTGACTGTGTAACGTTGTCAAACTGTTTTTATTTCAACTTGATGTGAAGACATTTACTTCTCATACTCTTCACCTGCACATCACAGTGAAGCTGCTACTACAGTAGAGTCTAGTAGCAGCTTCACTTCTGCTGTCAGACCTGAACTTTCAGAAGGTCAAAGACATTTAAAGTTGTTATTTCTTCAGACAAACGGTCGAAACACGAAGCAGCAACAGGTTTGGTTCATTTGCTCTTCATCGTCTGGACCGTCCGCTCGCCAACGGACTGAAAACACACACACATTATAAATCTCAGCTATGGAGACAGAAGCGTTGATAAATTTTGATAAACATGATGCTCCAGATGTCAGTGTTTTCCTCTTCGCAGCGTCCTCGTCTGACCGTTATTCATTGATCTCAGTCTTGGTCTCCGAGCAGCTGATCCGTCCCCGGCGTTACGTTCAAGTGACTGATTAAATTAACTTCTCCAACGAGCTCAGTGTGCAACACTTTAATTCCCGACTTTGCAGCTAATCTCATTACCTTCATTCTGCCTCGACCACTCACTCGACCTTAAAGGGATCCCCCCCGATGTCGGCATGTGCTCACACAGGAATCGACAGGCAGCGAGCTAAAGCGGTTTTCTATTCAATTAGTCAAAAAGTGGCTGAAGCTGCTGCTGCAGATGGAACAGGCGGTTTGAGTTTGTCGCTGCAGAAGTTCAGCTTCACTGTGACGAGATGATGAGTTGAGCTCAACGATCCAACGTCGGTTCAGACTTTATTCTGTAGGAGTCGGCCGAGTCTGAGACTCTGAGTCTGAGTCATATGTAAAACAAAATGCTGGTTATTTGAAGATTGTGATTGTTTGATTTTCACTAAATGAAACAATCATATCAATCGATTGTGGTTGAAGTAGTTGAAACCAGTGTTTAGTTTCTCGTTCTTTCTGGTTCTTGTTCATTTCACAGAGAAACATTGTGATTTTATTTCACTAAATCAGGACAGAAGCTGAATAGTCACTGTGTTTGTGTCGTTGTCGGTCAACTATGGGATGGTTCAGTCAGAGAAACAAACAGTGTTTTATGATTTAAACCTTCACATCGTTATTTTCCATCTCGTAACACAAACTGTTGATGTTCAGCTTGAACCTTAACGACACTAAAACGTCTCTAATAAAGACATCATTTAGGAAAATGTCTCAGAAAATGAGCCTGATGTTGCAGAAAGAAACCAGGTTCAACATCTTTAATCCTCCAGTTTCACATAAACCAGCAGAAACATCCAGAAACATCCACGTCTCTCCAGCTTCTAAGATCTGACACTTCAGATCTGATGTCATTTTATTTTACATTGAAGTTCCAGCATCTAACAGGGTGTGACTTTGTTAACCTTTACATTAACACCACACCCTCCACACCACAACCACAGACATGGACAATAAACTTCTCTACCTGTGAGAAAACGAGTCAACAAGATTTTTATTTTGTGTCATGAGAGCATTTGGACAGAAACGTAGAATAAATAAAAACTAATGTCACCGTGTGGAAGATCTTTTTGCACCAAACGTGTGGAAATAAAAACCTCATGTAAACCAGCTCGAGGCTTTAGAGAAATTATTACAATTTCCCACAGACAGTGAACTCAGCTGGGTTTTAAAGCCAGATCATTACAACCATGTTAGAAATGTTTGTTGTTCACGTCAGATTTTCCAGCACAAAGACGAACCGAGCAACACGGGGACATCATCACCGATCAGTTTCTACAGAGCTGCAGTCGTCTGAGCCTCAGATCGACTACTTATTGTTTCTGTGGACAGTTAATGTTGAGGTAGAGTTGAAACAGTTAATGTATCGATCTACTTACAAAGCTCCCGACCGTACGCCGACAGAAAACGACCCAGAGACAAACAAACCGCTCAGGAGGTGTTCAGTTAGTAGAGTTGTCAGACATCAGTCCAGATTTTTCTGACCAGGTTTCTTCACATTGGAGGTTTTTGAAGACACATCCAGTAGATAGAGGACCTCATAGTCTCTAGAAGATGCTGGAGGGATGGAAACATCTCAGGACGTCGCCTGGAGAAAGACAACATGTAGAGAAAGATCTGGACTCAGCTGTGGACCTGATCCACCATGAACCAACCAACTGATGGTGGATCTGACCTACTGGACTGAACTGAACTGGTTCCCTGTGACACAGTTCAGGTGGATCAGAGGCCTGATCTGTATCCTGGACTGTAGGTCTGAGGAGACTTTAGGACCATGGATGGATAAAGTGGTAGATAAATGGACATTTGTATAATCCAGTGATTACCAACCACTGTGCCACTTAATCACTAAAATGTATTTTATTATATTTACTTTTTGTGACATTTGTGTCCGGTGCTGTGCTGCAGGATGTTCCTAATGTAAAAGGTGTCGTGGCTCAGTAAAGGTTGGAAACACTGGTATAATCAGTCAACGGTGCTGAATCTTTAATAAAGGCCAGAGGTGGCTCAGAAGAGAAGCTGAATCCTCCACAGACTCTCAGCTTCAGGTTGAATCTGTAGACGACGTGTGTCTGATGTAAAGACGTGGGCGTCCACACTGGTCTGGTTTCTGGTCTCATTCATTATTCAGTGCAGCAGCAGGAATGTCCAGACCAGTTTCATCCTCAGGACACAAACACTGTGATGTCGCCTCAGACACAAACTCATATATTCAGATGTTTCTCTGCTGCTGCTCAGTTTGTCAGAGTCAATATTTACCATCAAGTCGCATCGAATCAAAAGTTAAAGAAGTTTTGCATTGATTGAGTCTGTGAGGCCGTCGTCTTTCATCTCTGATCCACGGTGAAGCTGTTTAATAAGTGATGAAGCTGCCGGCGACTGTGGCCACAGATAAATTGTCTGATGATATATTCACACACCGAAACAGAAACCTGTGGCGCTTATTTCTCACTTCAACAAACACCAACAAGTTTGTTATTTGTTGATTTTCTCCACAGTTGAATTGTTGACATTAACACATGAAAGACATCGATGCCACTTTCATCCAGTTGGTGTGAACAGTGTTGATTCCACATCACAACCTGTAAAAACATGAAAAACTAGAACCAAACACCTCCTGACTCCAGAGGTCAGAGGTCGTTTTTATCCTTCATGAAGATGATGATGATGAAGATGATGAAGATGATGATGAAGATGAGGCTGCTCGTTATGTGTCATAATTGGCAGCAGTTCTGTGTTCATGTGATTAATTAGTTTAAATGAGGATTAGAAGTCAGTAATTACTCAGTGATAAGACGAAGAGCGAGCGGTGATGACGGGGTTAATTATAACGACCTCCACGCCGTCTCTGTGTTATAACCCGGGACTTTTCTCATTACGCCGTCTTCTTCCACCTTCTTCCTCAATGTCAATTAGACGCCGTTAATTCTTGGTAAATGTTGTTTATAAATGTCTTGTGTTAGAATAATCACATGACCCATCCGTCTTTTATAAAAAACGTTCAGGAATGAAGGATTTGTTCCAGTCGACTGATAAAATATGAGAAATCACCGAAGCTGCAGCTGTTTTTGTTTCCCGCTCACCGATTGTTTAGAAGATAATTTATTTTCTTGTTACAGCTTCGGTCTGTTAGAAAAGATTAAAGATGAGTTAAAGATGTGGAAGCTGTAACGAACATGAGGAAGAAATAAAACAACAGAAACACCGTCGTTCCTTCAGACTGATCTGAACTAGGTTCATTTTTCTTCTGTTTTTACACAGAAACTACAACTTGATGTTTAATGACTCTAATGTTCGTTGACTTTTTATTATTATTATTATTATTATTATTATAACATATAATATACCTATATTATCTATATGACTGATGACCCACATGTCTGTATTTACTAACGAGCTTATGTCCAGGTGTTTGGCTAGCAGCTAGCAGTTAGCAGCTTTAGTTATAGTATAGCAGTTATAGTTACCTGCTAGCACTGATGTCACCAGTTACCTGGTTTAGTAACACACTGAGACCTCGTGACCTACAAGAGCAGCTAACGTTAGCATACACTATGTAGCAACTCTGTTACCAATTAGCTATTAAGCTAAATGTCAACTGGTCCCAGCATGGCTAATTTGCCACGTTAGCAAGCTAGTAGCCAAGAAGCTAGTAGCTAGCTGACGTCTGGTGTTAGCACCTTCACATTTATCAAACTAGCTTGTTTCTTGTTCAGTACTTAGCCAGCTAGTCTAGCCAGCTTTTAATAAATGATGGGTTATTATAGTATAATGTAGCTAAAGCTAATGTTGGTTCCTGCTTCCCAACATCATCTCAGCAGTGATGTAACTATAATGTAACTGTAATCCTTCAGTACTGAAGTAATCACATTACTGTGTCCCGTTCCTCTGTTGTGTAACTTGTTTTATTTTTTTGTAAAAAGTTGTAAAATAAGTTTGTTTTTTTTTCCAGAATAAGACGTAGAGTCGTTGATGAATCTAAATCAGAATGATCCTTTAACATGTTCAACATGCTCACATCTCCAGGCTACTCCACCAAACAAACACACTCTCTCTCTGACCGTCTCTCCACCCACATGTTCATGTTTTCACAGCAGCTGCTGAAACATTGACACCATCCTGGGAATTTTCCCACCGCATGGAAACGTACATTTTTCTGTTTTATTCTGGAGCGAGCGCGGGGCGAGGTCATCCCAGGAAAGACGTCGACGACGTCACTCAGTGGTTACTACTTTTTTCTCCCAGTTGCTCACTGACGTTACTCACTGAGGTACCGGCAACATTTAACGGCCAAACATAAATAAACATATAAACATATATGTTTGTCTGTATATCTGAAGCTACAGAGACTTGGCAGCGTCTGTTTCCTCCAGCTGAATTTCTTCTTTAATCGTTTCTGATCCTCCCACCTCAGTCGTCTTGTTTCATTTCTTTTTCTTCGTGGTTTCATCTCAAACTCTCCGTCGTCGTCTGAAAGTCTCAGTGTCTCAGTATCAACAGCTTTTCTTCCTCATCACTGTTTAAACTCCAGGTCCAGGTCCAGACATCATCTACAGACAAGACCGATTCAAAAAAGACCAGGAAATGAGACCAAGACGCAGTCAGAGAAACTGGTTTGGATGTAGTTAGACCAGATCTCCGTAGACCAGGTCCTCTGAGGGACACAGTCCTGCTGGGTGACTTGATGCTACAGATGTAAACAAAGTAAACAGCGTAAACAGGAAGTGCTCCCTCTGTTGGACGGTCTGGTATTGGTCCTTGTAGACCAGATCCTCTGAAGGACTTGGTCCTTAAAATGGTCTCAGCTCTTTAAGAGTCTGAATCTAAATTATTCATAAACTCATTTGCTGTTGTTTATTAAAACAAGTTCATCACTATTGTCCAGTTGTTTCAGTTTTATTAGACAGATCCTTGTTGCTAGGCGACAGGATTAGCATCCTGTTATAGAGCAGATCACAGAGATGCTGACGTGGCAAACGTCTGTCCGGTGACTTAATTCAGTTGTTTGTTGACGTTTGTTCTGATCCAGGATGGTGGAGCTGTAGAGCGCCACCTGGAGGCCTGGTAGTTGTTTATTTAACAACGTTTGTTTGTTTGAGTCGATGTTTCTGCAGATACTTGATGTGACGATGGTGCAGCTGCTCAGATTAACTCTTTTATCTATTTAAGTCAGAAAATGTGTGAAAAATGTGAAAATGCTGACGAGTGTAGAAAAGGATTTCACGTAGTTTTTAAATAAACACAAGCCGGCGGGTTTCAACGCTGAGAATGTGTTGGTTCACTGACGTCTTGATACAAACCAATAAAAGTCAAGGTCAGTTTGACAAAGTCGCTGTAAAACTTCACTGGACATTTAACAGAGTTAATCACCTCCTCTTCTCGTTCCTCATCCTGTAAAATCAATATTAAACTGAGTTTCATATTGTCACTTTTATATCAAACACTGCTCACGTCCTTGTTCTCAGGAACATCATGAGGGACGCTCTTCAGATCTGGTAAAAACCTTCAGTTGGACTCAAACATATGTCAAAGGTCAGGGTCACTGTGACCTCACAACATGTCTCTGTCTAGTGAACATGTTTAGAGACACGTTCTGTCTCTGATCCATCTTTGAATCGTTGAATTTGACAAACGGATGGAGGAGGAACTATAGTTGCATCCAAAACTTTAAGTCACAGTGACGTCACCAACACTAGACAACACGTCTCATCAATATCCATCAGGTACTCAGAGATCAAAGGTCACAGAACATGTTGGTGAACACAGCTGAAGAATTCAGATTCGTTAGGTTTATTATATTTCCTGATGTGGATCAAATGTTGGTTGAAGTCAAACAGAACAGATGTGAAACAGAAACTGTGACGATGTGTGTGTGTGTGTGTGTGTTGCGTGACAGAGTCTGACCTGTTAGTTCACTCAGTCCAGGAGAAGTGTGATGTCATGATGTCGTGGTGTCGTGGTGTCGTGGTGTCGTGGTGTCATGATGTCGTGGTGTCATGATGTCGTGATGTCGTGGTGTCGTGATGTCGTGATGTCGTGATGTCGTGGTGTCATGGTGTCATGATGTCGTGGTGTCATGATGTCATGATGTCGTGGTGTCGTGGTGTCGTGATGTCGTGATGTCGTGGTGTCGTGATGTCGTGATGTCGTGGTGTCGTGATGTCGTGGTGTCGTGATGTCGTGATGTCGTGATGTCGTGATGTCGTGGTGTCGTGGTGTCGTGGTGTCGTGGTGTCGTGGTGTCGTGATGTCGTGGTGTCGTGGTGTCGTGATGTCGTGATGTCGTGGTGTCGTGATGTCGTGATGTCGTGATGTCGTGATGTCGTGATGTCGTGGTGTCATGATGTCATGATGTCGTGGTGTCGTGATGTCGTGGTGTCATGATGTCGTGGTGTCGTGGTGTCGTGATGTCGTGGTGTCGTGATGTCGTGATGTGTCGTGGTCGTGATGTCGTGATGTCGTGATGTCGTGATGTCGTGATGTCGTGATGTCGGATGTCGTGATGTCGTGATGTCGTGATGTCGTGATGTGTCGTGATGTCGTGATGTCGTGATGTCGTGATGTCGTGATGTCGTGATGTCGTGATGTCGTGATGTCGTGATGTCGTGATGTCGTGATGTCGTGATGTCGTGGTGTCGTGATGTCGTGATGTCGTGATGTCGTGATGTCGTGATGTCGTGGTGTCGTGATGTCGTGATGTCGTGATGTCGTGATGTCGTGATGTCGTGGTGTCGTGATGTCGTGATGTCGTGGTGTCGTGATGTCGTGATGTCGTGATGTGTCGTGTCGTGATGTCGTGATGTCGGTGATGTCGTGATGTCGTGATGTCGTGATGTCGTGATGTCGTGGTGTCGCGTCGTGATGTCGTGATGTCGTGGTGTCGTGATGTCGTGGTGTCGTGATGTCGTGATGTCGTGATGTCGTGGATGTCGTGGTGTCGTGATGTCGTGGTGTCATGATGTCGTGATGTCGTGGTGTCGTGATGTCGTGGTGTCGTGATGTCGTGGTGTCATGATGTCGTGATGTCGTGGTGTCATGATGTCGTGATGTCGTGATGTCGTGATGTCGTGATGTCATGATGTCGTGGTGTCATGATGTCGTCGATGTCATGTCGATGGATGTCGTGGTGTCGTGATGTCGTGATGTCGGGTGTCGCGATGTCGTGATGTGTCGTGGGTGTCGTGATGTCGTGGTGTCGTGGTGTCGTGATGTCGTGGTGTCGTGGTGTCGTGATGTCGTGATGTCGTGATGTCGTGATGTCGTGGTGTCATGATGTCGTGGTGTCATGATGTCGTGGTGTCGTGGTGTCGTGATGTCGTGATGTCGTGGTGTCATGATGTCATGATGTCGTGGTGTCATGATGTCGTGGTGTCGTGATGTCGTGATGTCGTGATGTCGGTGTCATGATGTCGTGGTGTCATGATGTCGTGGTGTCATGATGTCGTGATGTCATGGTGTCATGATGTCATGATGTCGTGATGTCGTGATGTCATGATGTCGTGGTGTCATGATGTCGTGGTGATGTGTCGTGGTGTCGCGATGTCGTGGTGTCATGATGTCGTGGTGTCGTGGTGTGTGTCGTGATGTGTCGTGGTGTCGTGGTGTCATGATGTCGTGATGTCGTGGTGTCATGATGTCATGATGTCGTGGTGTCATGATGTCGTGGTGTCATGATGTCGTGATGTCGTGATGTCGTGGTGTCGTGGTGTCATGATGTTGTGGTGTCATGATGTCGTGATGTCATGGTGTCATGATGTCGTGATGTCGTGGTGTCATGATGTCATGATGTCGTGGTGTCATGATGTTGTGATGTTGTGATGTGACGTTCTCCTGAGAGGAGTTTTCACTCCATCACACTCCTCTCTCCTCCACCTTTAACTCCTCCTCCACTTCCTCCTCTTATCTTCTCACTTCCTCTCCTCGTGCCATTTATTTCCTCCATCTTTGATGAGTGATGGTCCTCAGAGACCTTGCTGGTCCTGACAGCTCAGAGATCGCTCTCTGTCCAGAGGAGGAGGAGGAGGAGGAGGAGGTGATGTCGTGTCCTGTCCATCTACCTCTCATGCTTCCTCTCTTCCTCTCATCGTGTTGCACGACACGGTGAACATCATGACCTGAGGACAAGGCTCTTCCTCTTCTTCTTCTGTTTATTTTTCTCTCTGGAAACAGATGAAAACACTTTTAAACATTTTTACAGATATGAACATTTTATAGACATAAACATATAAATGCTAAAAGTTGTTGGTGAAATAGCCAGAAATGTAAAACTGTAAAACTGATTTTGATGCTTTTTCAGTAGTGTTGGTGCAGCAGTGAGAATGGCTTCAGTCTTGTCACGGTTGAGTTGGAGAAAGTCATGTGTCATCCAGTTGCTAACGTCATTGAGGCAGGTGACCAGATTCGAGGGAGGGAGTGCATAAGAGGGTTTAGTGTCAATGTATATTTGTGTGTCGTTATGGAAATTTGTGTAGCAATGGTAGTAGCCGGCTTCACACTGTCGGGCCAGGCCTGGCCAGAGTCATGTGGGGGCCACCAAGGTGCTAGTGTCCCAGGTCTAGCCCTGACACCTTTGTGTTCAGATAGTCAGACCACCAGCCTCTGGATCAACCTTCAACCAGCCCCTGTTTGTGAAGACGTCACCAGCAGCCCATTTTTAAACACGACGGGAGGTTGAAACAAAAACAAACCACTAGCGGCAAGTAAACAATCAATTCGGTCTCTGTTTTTAATTCTAGTTGTAGCAGATCTACATGGGTCTGCTGTAAGAAGTTAGCTTGATAACTGCCGCTAGCATAGTTCATACTGCGACGCAGTTTCTTATGTTTTTCTTGGACAGGGCAGTTCTATGGATGTTTACCTTGGAAAACTCTGCCACGATATGTCGTCACCTCCTCGTTCCAGTGTGACGGTGTGAAAGCAGTTAGCCCTGACACGCCTCGGTTGGCTCGGCTTTGGCCCGACAGTGTGAAGCCAGCTACTGATGAAGAGCAGGAGACCTAGGACAGAACCTTGTGGGACACCATGTGAGAGGGGAGCGTTAGGGGACCTAAAACCACCAATGGAGACAAACGGTTTCCTGTCCGTGAGATATGATCTAAACCAGGAATGTGCAGTGTCCATGATGCCCAGGAGTGACTTCCAGGCCTGGTGTCTGTCTACAGTAAGCCCCGCCCCCTCCATGTTAGATGGTCCAAACTGAAACATCAGTCAATGTGTCTGATCAATCTGATGTTTGTTCTTCATGTTTCTGATCAGTCTTTTGATGATGTCATGATTGACAGCTGGCACTGACTCCTGATTGGTCGAGGCTTCATATTAACTCGTATCAGTATTATAAAGTTTTTGTGTCAGTTCTTTTTTTATAACAAGTAAATTAAATCCAGTTAAAGTTCAACAGTGTTGTTCATGAGGCTCCACTCCTCTCTGGGGAACAGTGGGAGTGGGAACTTTCCACTTTGGAAATTTAAACTGTAGAAGTGTTTACCACACCCTCACACACACACTCTCTTTCACACACACACACACATCCTCACACACACACACACTCTCTCTCTCTCACACACATCCTCACACACACTCTCTCTCTCACACACACACATCCTCACACACACACACTCTCTCTCACACACACACACATCTTCACACACACTCTCTCTCTCACACACACACATCCTCACACACACACTCTCTCTCTCTCACACACACACAGTTACTTACATTAATAAACCCTGTGGTTCTTTGTGAACTATGTTTTCTGTGTCTAATTCACTTTAACCCTGAATTCAGTTTCATAACATCGTCTAAGCTGCTGCCTCCCCCTCCTCCGCTGCTCCTCCTGTACTCTATGTTACTAAAAGCATTGGTTAAATAGGATTCTGTGCGTTGCCGTGTTTTCTGCCTCTCTGCGCTGTGTCAGCGTCTTTCTTCATAGAAACATTATCTGCAGTGGCACAGGTCAGTGCGTTTAGCTTAGCGTTGCTACGGTTTCAGCTACGATGCTACGCTAAGCTGATTAAATGTTCACACTTGGGGTCAAGTCAAGTAGCAGCTCAGTGTCCTCAGCTGAACTGGAGCCAAACAGTTGGCCGAGGATTTAATTCATTAAACGAACTTTATATGACTAACGCTGTACGGATGGTAGCTGATGTTATCACTGACCAGCAGGGGGCGATCTGCACAGCAGATCACATCTCTATCTTATTGTTTAGTCATAATTTCCTCCACAAGTTTATCAAAAATCATGGTTACATGATTAGTTGCATCAACAATTAAAATAGAAACTAAAGTCTTACCTCAGAGGACCTGGTTCTGGTGCAGGAATGCTAGGCTAACATGGCTAACGTAGCTAACGTAGCTAACGTGGCTATAACTTTGTCTCTTTCTGTTTGAGTTTACGTTGTTGAATTTCTCTTTTCTTTGTTCTTTGTTCAGGCGTTCATCTGGGCTCAGATGATCTTAGATTCTTTTGAATGTTTTAGTTTGAAGTCATCAGCTGTTTGTCACTTAACTGGTTGAGGAACTGGTCTACGCAGGTCTGGTTGTTGTCGACCATTGAACCAATGATCCTTAGAAGAGCTGGTCCAGTTTATGGAGAATGTTTTATTTAAGTTCTTTAAATATATATTTTCCATGGCATTAAAGATTTAGTATAATTCAGTTCATTTAAAAAATATACTCCTCACTGCTCCTCCTACTACTGAGGTCATGTGACCTTTCTCTTTAACTCCACATCCACATTACAAACCTCACCTGTTGCAATGAATCATGGGATATGTTGGACTGTGAAGGATCCAACCATTGTAGCTTCATGTCTCAGGAAAACAGGCTGATGGGTTGAAGTAAGATTTCATGGACGAATCCATGAATCAAACGTTGTGTTGAAGTTTGTTACTTCTTCTTATCCAGTGTAATTTTGTGTGACCAACGGCTCCAACAGGATGATGAAGAGGATGAAGAGGATGAAGAGGATGAGGATGATGAAGAGGATGAGGAGATGAAGAGGATGAGGAGGATGAAGAGGATGAGGAGGATGAAGAGGATGAGGAGGATGAAGAGGATGAGGATGATGAAGAGGATGAAGAGGATGAAGAGGATGAGGAGGATGAGGATGATGAAGAGGATGAGGAGGATGAAGAGGATGAAGAGGATGAGGAGGATGAGGATGATGAAGAGGATGAGGAGGATGAAGAGGATGAAGAGGATGAGGAGGATGAGGAGGATGAAGAGGATGAGGAGGATGAGGATGATGAAGAGGATGAGGATGATGAAGAGGATGAGGAGGATGAAGAGGATGAAGAGGATGAGGAGGATGAGGATGATGAAGAGGATGAGGATGATGAAGAGGATGAGGAGAATGAAGAGGATGAGGCTGATGAAGAGGATGAGGAGGATGAAGAGGATGAGGAGGATGAGGATGATGAAGAGGATGAGGATGATGAAGAGGATGAGGAGGATGAGGATGATGAAGAGGATGAGGAGAATGAAGAGGATGAGGCTGATGAAGAGGATGAGGAGGATGAAGAGGATGAAGAGGATGAAGAGGATGAGGATGATGAAGAGGATGAGGAGGATGAGGCTGATGAAGAGGATGAGGAGGATGAAGAGGATGAAGAGGATGAGGAGGATGAGGATGATGAAGAGGATGAGGAGGATGAAGAGGATGAGGAGGATGAGGATGATGAAGAGGATGAGGAGGATGAAGAGGATGAAGAGAATGAGGAGGATGAGGATGATGAAGAGGATGAGGATGATGAAGAGGATGAGGATGATGAAGAGGATGAGGAGGATGAGGATGATGAAGAGGATGAGGAGAATGAAGAGGATGAGGCTGATGAAGAGGATGAGGAGAATGAAGAGGATGAGGCTGATGAAGAGGATGAGGAGGCTCCAGTTAATGAGGTTCAGCATCGACCCTGAGGGTTAATGAAGCTCTGATACTGAATGAACTGGAGACTGAAGGAAAACGAACATCAGGGTCGAGACTAAACGTGGTGACAATGACGTGAACCTTTGACCCTGAGGAGGTGATGATGCTGGTTTTATTATGGGATGGAGGAGAGGAAACAAATGAGGAATGGAACGAAACAGAAAGATGAAAGAAAAGATGATGAAAGTAAAGAACATGTTGATTTTATTGTTCAATATTTCAATTTAATTCTCATTTTAATTAAATATTTGAACATTTTAATTTTAATCACAAAGCTCGAACTTTAGTCATTGAACTAGTTAAAATCTGACTTCTTTTCTTTCTGTTGTTATACCTGAGATAAAAGAAAAATTAAGGCAAAGCTTCAGGGAAACAAGAAGAAATAAAAGAACAAAGGAAGAAAAGAGGACGAGTGTGAAAAGAGATGAGGGGAAGTAATAAATGAGTGTTTCATATTTTTACTGAAGCGTCTGTGGTTGATGTTGATGATCTTTGACTTCAATGCTTAGACACAAAAAGAAAGAAAGAAAGATGAGGTAATGAAACGAGAAAGATGAGTGAGTTGAGCAGGATGATGAGGTTGAACTGTAACCTCTGTGACGGCGACGACACCGCCGCGGCTCGGCTAACGGATTAGCCTCAGAGCTAACTAGCAGCGTGTGATCCACAGGGGAGTCATCTGGTCACAGGAAACATGAATCTAGAAGAGGAGCTGGATCCAGACTGAAGGAGGAGATTGATGGACCCTTATCTCCATCATGGAGGCCCAGAGTCCCACAACCAGACTGTCAAGGCCTCCGCCTAATGATAACACACATGCACACACGCACGGACACACTGTGTGTGTGCGTGTGTGTGTGTGTTTCTGAAGAATTATCAGCGCTGCAGGAGTGTGTTATCCTCCACCAAGAAATCAATGTCCCATTTACATCAGACCTGCATCCACCTCATGTTGTCCTGGTGTGTGTGTGTGTGTGTGTGTGTGTCTGTCTGTCTGTGTGTGTGTTTCCTTGGTTTTAACATAAAACAATGGTTTTGTGTTGATTTCAGCCTAAATCTGAACAATTGCATCAGTAATTTAATGCTAAACATTCAAGCTAACAGTAGTCATGGAGGAGCGTCTGTGTCTCCTAGCAACAGTGAATGTCCTTTAGGCTAACATTAGCTAGCAGGCTACTGACAGTTTACATGTTTACGTTACAAGCTAACGTTTTAACCTGAAGTTGATAATGTTTCCAAATGTTAGCGCCACATGCTAATGTTAGTTACAGATTATCTGACAATGTTTTCACGCAAACTTGAATAGTCTAATGCTAAACAGTGAGGTTAGCTAGCATGCTAATGTTGACAGATTGAATAATTAAACATGACAGTGATTATCTAACAGGTAAAATGAGAGCTAGCTAACCGTTAGCTATTAGCATTTGTTCTTTTATGAGATGTTTGAGATGAGCAAACACAATACGGCCTCAAAAACCGTTCAATCATTGTTTCTGTTAATGCATCTGTGTGGATATAGTATATACCTACATAAACACATACACGTGTTAATACTGTGATAAACCGTCATCACCTTCTGCTGCTGTGACTCTTTTTTCTTTTCTCTTTGTGCAGATTGATTTCACAGCTGAAACTCAATTGTCTTATTTTATGGTAACAGCAGCAGAGAGAGTTGAACAGCTGCGCCGTCGCGTTGACGAGTTCTGGAGAAACGTCTCACGACATTTGATCGTTTTTAATATTCAAACAACGTGTCTGAGGTTCCCGTTGTTATGATGGAAACAAGAGGAGGAAAATTATCGCAGATTTCCAGAGAAACACCAGGAATCATTTACTGATTCAACACAAACGTTCCTGTTACATGTGAAGAAATAGTTTGAAACAGAAGTTTGTATGAAGATTAAATGGACTCCACAGTGTTAATGAGAGGTGTGTGTGTGTGTGTGTATTGTTGGAAATGATGAAGTCATTCAGTCATTTACAGTCAAACCCTCGTCTCCTATTACAAAGTATTCTGCAGCGTCATCGTCAGTTCATTTAATGACACCTGCTCCTGTTTACAGACAACAGGTGATTGGACGACAACAATGATGTCATGTCGTCCATCTTTATATATGATCACTGACCGCGACCTTCGATGGTGTCCTCCGTCGCAGGTGGAGACCAGTCTGTCGTGTCACCAAACACAGCTTCTTTAATGTTAG
The DNA here is from genome assembly GCA_016801845.1 of Polydactylus sextarius. Classification (NCBI taxonomy): domain Eukaryota; kingdom Metazoa; phylum Chordata; class Actinopteri; family Polynemidae; genus Polydactylus; species Polydactylus sextarius. Next base: position 25,990,947 of record CM028910.1, read on the forward strand.
CAGATGTTTAACTTTAACAGGTTTTCAGCGTTAGCAGATGTTTAACGTTAGCAGATGTTTAACGTTAACAGGTTTTCAACGTTAGCAGATGTTTAACGTTAGCCGATGTTTAACGTTAGCAGATAACAACTTATAGTGACAGGTTCAATCTAATAGCTGATACAAGAGTTATCTTGCTAACTGTTAGCATTTATTCTTCCTGTTCAATCATTTCCTTTTGTCATATATTTATTTATATGTTAATTAGCTGTAGTCCACCAACAGATCCAGATGTTGCAGCCAGTTGTTAATTGTTATCTGCTAGCTGTTAACAGGTAGCTGTTATAGTTGGTAGCTGTTAGCTGTTAGCTGTTAACTGGTAGCTGTTATAGTTGGTAGCTGTTAGCTGTTAGCTGTTAACAGGTAGCTGTTATAGTTGGTAGCTGTTAGCTGTTAGCTGTTAACTGGTAGCTGTTATAGCTGGTAGCTGGTAGATGTTAGATGTTAGCTGTTAGCTGGTAGTTGGTAGTTGGTAGTTGGTAGCTGGTAGCTGTTAGCTGGTAGCTGTTAGCTGTTAGCTGTTAGCTGGTAGTTGATGGTTGGTAGTTAATAGTTGGTAGTTGATAGTTGGTAGCTGTTAGCTGGTAGATGTTAGTTGTTAGCTGGTAGCTGGTAGTTTATAGCTGGTAGCTGGTAGTTTATAGTTGGTAGCTGGTAGTTTATAGTCGGTAGTTGATAGTTGATAGTAGTTGGTAGCTGGTAGTTGGTAGTTGGTAGTTGGTAGTTGGTAGCTGTTAATTGGTAGCTGGTAGACATTAGCTGGTAGTTGGTAGCTGTTAGCTGGTAGTTGATAGTTGGTAGTTGATAGTTAGTAGCTGGTAGTTGATAGTTAGTAGTTGGTAGCTGGTAGTTTATAGTTGATAGTTGATAGTTAGTAGTTGGTAGCTGGTAGTCGGTAGCTGTTACATAACGATTGTTGAGTCAGATTCAGCCTCTAAACTGATGATTATTTACACTAAACTGGATGTTTTCTGTTATCGAGTTTCTTTAGTTTAAACAATAGAAAACCACCTCAGTGCCCCACACACACCTCCACCACCTCCGTCTTCTCTTCCTCTAATAGGATTTCCATCCATTAGATCTTTTATCATGACCTCCATGCATGTTAAGAGGAAGAGACGAGCCATGGCATATTGATCAGAGAGCTGATAGAGAATCAATACTCCTATAAAATGGACAATCAGACAGTGAGGCGGCCGGTTTGAGCTCCACCCCCCCGCCGCCCCAGTGCCTGCTGGGAGTCCTGAGGGAGGGTATTAGCTCCGTCTGTGTGCGTTCGTCTCATAAATGAAAATGTATGACTCGTCTTCTTCTTCATGTTGCTCGTCTGATTAAAACGTAAAAACCTGCGGCGGGTCACATGAGGTCACGCTGATGATGTCATCAGCAGTAGAAATGATAGAAACGTCTGAACCTTTAAAATCTGGTTCCTTTTATTTTCAGTAGTTTAATTTACGTTGATTGATTCAGGAAGTTGATCCTCAGAAACATTAAGTGTTGAGACGTGGAAACACCCGACGTCACAAATCGTTAATAACGATCATGTGTTTCGTTTGAACTGTAAGTTGAACTAATCTCGTCACATGTGAACCTGTATCCTACTGTCAGAGTCTCTGAGTTAACGTCAGTTGTTAATAAATAAAAACAAACAGTGTCTACGTCAGTGTAGATGTGGTGGTAGTGGTGAGTCTGACCAGGCAGCTGATAAACTAAGTGATCAGGGCAGATTTCTAACGTCAAAGTAAACAGTGTTGTTGTTTCACTAATGAGGCTGAACATGTCTGTCAACAACAACCAGAAGCCTCATCAACACGACACTACGTCTGTTTAACTCAGTAGTGGTGAAGAAACGGTAGAAAACACACACGTCTGTTGGTTTCTGACAAGTTCGTCAAACAACATCAGTTACTTTATTGAAGTGAATCAGTGTTAATGTGTCGTTGGTGAATTCACACGTTTAAATATTCGTCTTTTATCTCTGAGACTCTGAGGTCATGTCACTAATTGAAAATGTCAAATGCTGATCCTCAACTTTGAACATGGACTCAGACCTTCAGACCCCCCGGGACCTCCAGGACCTTCAGACCCCCAGACCCCCAGACCCCCAACCTTAAACCTCCATATGTGATCTCCTCCACTCTCTCTCTACTTATATGAATATATGTCTCTCTCTCTCTGTTCATCCTATTGTTATCAGTGCCACCCGCCCCCTCAGCCCCCACCCTACACACACACACACACACACACACACACACACACACAGACCTGAGTCTTCCCATGGACACTGAGGTCATGAGGTCAAGACACGAGTCGACATAAATCTGTGGCCTCGCCATCCATCCCACCACACACACACTCTCACACACACACACACCACCCCCACTCTATCTACAACACACACACATGCGTCCACCAACAATAGGCTCTTCTCCATCTGGGTGTAAATAATGATGATATTGTGGTGCTGAATGTCGCTCTGTGTCCAGGAGATAAGACCAATATAGTTATAGGAGGGGTGGGGGGTATTATCCTTTATCTGTGTCAGGGCTTACCAACTGTGTGTGTGTGAGAGAGAGAGAGTCACTCTTAATTATTAATGTCTCGGCCTTCGACCATTTCTCCTCATTCATCTCCTCTTCCTCACCCTCCTCATCCTCACCTCGTCCTGTGATGTTGCTTTTGTTCTCGGCTGTTGTCTTCGTTCCCATTGTTCTCTGACACCATCGTCCTCCTGTGCTTCTTCTTCTTCTTCTTCTCCTTCTTCATTAACATGTTGCTGTTTAACACGATAAAAACAAAAACATGATGATGAAGATGAAGGTGAAGATGCATCAGGTTCATCTGATCTGATGAAATGATGTTTAAACTGAAGGGAAATGTCTCAGTTGATCAGATCAGAGTGACGTCGTCAGGATTTTTAAAGTCGATCATTTTGAACGATGATTCGTCCTGAAGACTCATGAACGTCCACCGACGCTTGGTGTCTGAGATGGGAAGTGTTAACGGTTGATGAATTGGTCCTGAGACTTTAAATCAAATCTGTCGTCAGACATGAGTCAGGCATCGCATCATCGTGATGATGTCATCGTCTGTGGGTGGAGTTCCCTCTGCAGGTCGTCAGGTCTCTGACTCTGAGGTTAAGATGGACACGACCACCTGGTTGGAGTCGTCCATGTTGGACACATTATACATCAGTCATCATCTGTTCTCATTAGTCCCAACAACACAGAGACACTTCAGGTGTCTGACTCATATGAACAAGAGAAAAGATGAAGTTAAATAAAAGTCAGGTTCTTCTGTTGTAGTGAATCACATCAACAACCTGCAGTTTAAATGTTAAAAACATTGAACAGACATAAAGAAGAAAACAACTCATTTGCTGGGACACAACCAAGAGACTCTGATGTTTCCATCAAACTGAGTCTGATGTTTAGATCTGGAGTCTCACAGGATCCGTTCTGGGTCCTAGTTTCAATTTTACATTATCTGTTCACTGATTTACAGAAGAAGTTCTGCTTCTTCTTGAAAACAAACAATCAGCTAAGTTCTCCTACGTCCTCGTCACCAGGAGGAAGAGACTCAATCTGATGTTGTCATGTGGACACACAGATGTGATGTTCTCCATCCAGATGTGATGTTCTCCATCCAGATGTGATGTTCTCCATCCAGATGTGATGTTCTCCATCCAGATGTTTCGGTGTCGTAGCTCTGAGACCTGAGTGTGATCGGCGACATCAGATCTGATGGATCTTGAACGCTGGCGTCATCACCAGCACCGGTAACTCAGAGGATAAAAGACACATCTTCTTATTGTTTTCAACTGGTTGACGTCCTCACATCCAAACATTTACAACACTTCTTCCATGTTTCCTGCCTGGTCTCACTGACAGGAGGTTTTCTGTTTCATGTTGATATGAAGGTGGAGCAGTTTCACACTGATACAAGTCATGAAGGAGAAGAAACATCTGGACTGAGAGAGTCTGAGGTTTACAAGGTCATTTGTTTGGTAAAGTAGGTTGATCTGGAGCCACAGACTCAATGATCTATATACATCACACACACACACACACACACACACACACACACACACACACACACACACACACACACACACACACACACACTGATACACTGGTCACCAGTTGTCATAGCGTTGCTGCCTCAGGGCAAAGCTTTCATGCTACATTTCCACCAATCCTCCAAACCTCAACCACTAATCCATCATCCTGGACACACACACACACACACACACACACACACACACAAAAAGTGTCAGTCTTTCTACCCAAACTGAAATATTATGTTTATATTTTGTGTTTTTTTCCATGTGGACATTGAATCTGCCCGTCGGCCGGTCGATGTGTGTTGATGCCACTAGAAACAGCTGCTTGACCTGATAAGACACACACACACACACACACACACACACACACACACACCCCTTACAGTCCATTTAAAGTCATGTGCGTCTAGATTAATACATCTTCTATGCTAAGCTCTGAGTCAGTTCTCCTGTGACCTGAAACGACGTCAAACTGAGCAGCAGCTTCAGGCTACAACACACACACACACATACACACACACACATACACACACACACACACACACACACACAGACACACACACACACACACACACACACACACACACACACACACACACACACACACACACACACACACACACACACACACACACACACACACACACACACACACACACACACACACACACACACACACACACACACACACACACACACACACACACACACACACACACACACACACACACACACACACACACACACACACACACACACACACACACACACACACACACACACACACACACACACACACACACACACACACACACACAGACACAGAACACACACACACACACACACACACACAGACACACACACACACACACAGACACATACAGCTGAGAGCTCATATTCACATCAAATGTGACTGTGGAATATGAAGCTGCTTCCTGCTGCTGCTCCAGTTTGGATTTGTCTTGTTAATTTGTTCATGACGCAGTGGATGTCAGTTGTGAAAGTGTCAGTTGTGAAAGTGTCAGTTGTGAAAGTGTCAGTTGTAACAGTGTCACTTGTGAAAGTGTCAGTTGTAACAGTGTCAGTTGTGACTGGGGGGGTTAATGGCCTGGGGGTGGCGTTAATGATGACTGGTGAATGGATGAGTCGTTGACCTCTTGTCACCTCTCAGTGTTTGTCAGATCCACTTTTCAGAGACAGAGACCAGATATCAACATTAACTATGAAGCTGCAGATCCAGTTTGTCTCTAGAACTGAATTTAATTAAAGAAGACGACACTTTGTCTGCTTTAGAGAGATCATCATACCTTTATAGAAAACTACAGATGTGTCTGACAAGATGTACGTCACATCCTGTTTGTTGTTTATTTTTCTGGTTCAACTCTGCAGTCTGATATTAATGACCCATCATTTACATGTACATACATGTACATACATACACAACATGAGGTTTCAGTCTTAGTGACGTCAGCTGGATCAATCACAGAAACTGGATGTTGGAACAGTTGGAACAGAAACTGTGACACTTTAAATGTGATGGAACAGATTTTATCACTGAGGTCTGTTTCTGATACGCGTTGTTAAATCACCACTAAACGACCTGTTCACACTGAAGCAGAGAGGAAAACATCCACTCACAGTTTATTTGTCACACTCCATTCATGTTCTCAGAACCATTTGTCAAACAACAAACTGGTTCAACAACATTAATCTAATGAACTCAGGTCAAACATGAACTCAGTGGATCATGTTTCAGTCGCCGGTGAAGGAAACAGGTCGTCAGGTCGTTCACATCTTCATGTTTCTGATCAGTTTGGTTTCATCACTTATTTGATTGGTTGGACAAGAGCTGATGCTGCAGCTGCCACCAGGGGGCGATCCACATGTTCTGGCTTCATCCATCTTTAGATACAAACTGTGTCTTAGTTCAACAATCAGCTTCTTCTCCAGAGATGTGAAGCTACAACGGTTGGATCCTTCACAGTCCAACATATCCCATGATTCACTGCAGCAGCAGGTGATGTTTGTGATGTGGACGTGGAGTTAAAGATAAAGGTCACATGACCTCAGTAGTAGGAGGAGCTCTAGGTCACGTGACCGTAATTTACTTATTGAGATTTAGATCATATTTTATCTGCAATATGTCAAATTTTCAGTGATCTTTTTTCTCCAATGGCAACAAAAAGCTGCTGCTGTTACTGCCTGTTACTGTTACTGTTGTTACTGTTACTGTTACTGTTACTGTTACTGTTACTGTTACTGTTACTGTTACTGTTACTGTTACTGTTACTGTTACTGTCTGTTACTGTTACTGTCTGTTACTGTCTGTTACTGTCTGTTACTGTCTGTTACTGTTACTGTTACTGTTACTGTTACTGTTACTGTTACTGTTACTGTTACTGTTACTGTTACTGTTACTGTTACTGTTACTGTCTGTTACTGTTACTGTTACTGTCTGTTACTGTCTGTTACTGTCTGTTACTGTCTGTTACTGTTACTGTTACTGTTACTGTCTGTTACTGTCTGTTACTGTCTGTTACTGTTACTGCCTGTTACTGTTACTGTTTGTTACTGTTACTGTTACTGTCTGTTACTGTTACTGTTACTTACTGTACTGTTACTGTCTGTTACTGTTACTGTTACTGTCTGTTACTGTTACTGTTACTAAGTTGAGGTTTTTGTTTGCATCAGCTGCAGGATGAGAGGGTTATAACAGAAGAGAGACATTGTGCCTCTTAGCTGTTTCCACATTACTAAGCAATCTTCCTTCTCAGCTCTAATCTAATCTGTAGTGGATCACAAGCTGATCACACTCGACTCTTAGCCTCAGAAAACTGATGCACTGATGAGAAAACTCCTTCACTCGGTTCGTGTCTCGAAAACAAACCTCAGTTTTTGATCTCTGTCCTGGTTTGACACGGCAACGCTCGGTTTAACGCTCAGCTCGCCGTCCGCGTGGCGTTCAAGAGTCGACTGTATTAACGAGACTCAGAGAATCGAGCTGCTTCTACACGACCAGACTGGACCTTTAATACTCTGTCATGTCTGTTCATGTGGGGAGATGAGAATAATGATTAACTCTCATACCAGTTCACATCACCACTCAACATAAAAACAGTCAAGATTTGTTTTTTATCCACTTTTAAAACCAGTTTTGTTCTTAACAATATTTATTAACCAGATGAAACATTTCATTTTCATCTAACCAGAAACAAACCTAAGAACTAGTTATAAGATGTTAGCATTAGCTTAGAATAAACCCAAGAACTAGATAGATACCGTTAGCCTAGCTTCACACAAAGACAGAGTTAAGATGGAAAATGTTAGCATTAGCTTAGCATGAACCCAAGAAGCTTTCTAGCACAAAGAGAGAAGAATGAAAACAGATTAAATGTCTCATCATGTCCAACTATCAACACGTTCAGAGACAGAGACGACTCTGTCCTCTGGAGTTTCTGTCTCTGTCTCTGTCTCTGTCTCTTTCTCTGTCTCTATCTCTGTCTCTGTCTCTGTCTCTGTCTCTGTCTCTGTCTCTGTCTCTGTCTCTGTCTCTGTCTCTGTCTCTGTCTCTGTCTCTTTCTCTGTCTCTGTCTGTCTCTGTCTCTGTCTCTGTCTCTGTCTGTCTCTGTCTCTGTCTCTGTCTCTGTCTCTCTCTGTCTCTGTCTCTGTCTCTGTCTCTGTCTCTGTCTCTGTCTCTGTCTCTGTCTCTGTCTCTGTCTGTCTCTGTCTCTGTCTCTGTCTGTCTCTGTCTCTGTCTCTGTCTCTGTCTCTGTCTCTGTCTCTGTCTCTGTCTCTGTCTCTGTCTGTCTCTGTCTCTGTCTGTCTCTGTCTCTGTCTCTGTCTCTGTCTCTGTCTCTGTCTGTCTCTGTCTCTGTCTCTGTCTGTCTCTGAGGACGTGATGAAGACAGAGACTGTGTGAATGTGGAGACAGAAACGGCGTCTCAGCAGTTTTTGATGCAGGAGCAACAACCTGTTTCACAGAGTCACCACAGTGTTGCATCATGGGATCAGGGACGGTGGGGGGGGTGACATCATCCGTTACCGAGACAGCTCCTCGTCTGTCTGAGACGCTGCAGAGAGAAACAAAGAGCTAACGTTAGCAATGTGGCTAACGTAGCACCTGCTGATGGTAATGTTGCTAAAGTTGTGAGCAGATTAGATGTTGACTTGAAGTCAGAAACGTTTCAGAAATTAAACAGAGACAGGAAGCAGATGGAAACTGTTACCACGCCCTAGCACTGCTCCACTTAAAAGAAAAGTTATTCCAGGTGATTCCAGGTTTCTCAGGTGGATCAGTCAGTTCCAGTAAAGAGAAGTGAATCAAAGTGAATCGACCCTGAATAACAATGAAGCTGAAGCTCATTGAATTAGCTGGAAACTGAATCACATGACCAGATGCTAACAGGAAGTAGCCTGATCTGATGTGGATCTGATATGGATCTGATGTGGATCTGATGTGGTTCTGGAAAGGTTCTGAAGTGGTTCTGATGTGGATCTGATGTGGATCTGATATGGATCTGATGTGGATCTGATGTGGTTCTGGAAAGGTTCTGAAGTGGTTCTGATGTGGTTCTGATGTGGCTCCAGCAGAGGCAGTGAAGCATCAGACCAACGCAGTGATGGTTCAACCTCAGGAGACATTGGTCCTCGTAGCGTCGGTCCAGCGACTGGTCGGATGATTGGTTCATTGGTCCGACTCATCCTTTCTTTATTTGAGTCTTTGTCTGAAATGTTTCTGGACTCGTAGCGAACTGACGTCATGAGACGACGCGACTGAAAATGATTCGATTATAAAGGTTTTTTTCTTCTGACCATAAGGAAGTTGTTGGTTATCTCAGCTTCATCTGAACTAGTTACATGTGATCTGTGATCATGAGGACGATGACCTGTTGTCTGACATGACGTAGCTAAAGCTATGTAGCCAGCATTAGCATTAGCAACTGTCCTTTATTCACAAAGAGCAGTGGAAACCAGTGCTTTTTTAATAGCATGCTAACGAGTTAGCCACGTTTGGATAATTCTAACAATCGGCTGTAACCAGCAGTAGCGGCAGCAACACCACCTGTTGGAGAGAAGAGACACTACAGCTTTAAAAGAAACAGGAGACCAAGAAGCGACCGATGTGTCACTTTGTAACTTTAACTATCGACTTGTGTCACAGTTAAACTTTCTACTGCAGTTGTTACAGTGGTGGACTTTGAGATCTCCTCCTCCTCCTCTACCTCCTCTACCTCCTCTACCTCCTCCTCCTCCTCCTCCTCCTCTTCCTCCTCTTCCTCCTCCTCCTCCTCCTCCTCCTCTCCTCCTCCTCCTCCTCCTCCTCCTCCTCCTCTACCTCCTCTACCTCCTCCTCCTCCTCCTCCTCCTCCTCTACCTCCTCTCCTCCTCCTCCTCCTCCTCCTCCTCCTCCTCCTCTTCCTCCTCCTCCTCCTCCTCCTCCTCCTCCTCCTCCTCCTCCTCCTCTACCAGATCAGGGTTTAACCACATGTTTGATGGATGTTACAGTGGCGACTCTGACACCAGGGAACGTGTGGGGCTGATTTACAGCAGTCTACAGTGTCTTTACTGCAGCACACCCATACACACACACACTCGTCCACTCAGGACCAATTAAACCCATAAAACACACAACTGAAAAGTGAACATGTGTGTTTGTTGGTAGAAGCAGCGAAGGAAAAACTCCACAAAGTATCAGTGACGCAGTCGTTGTGTTTCAACGTGAAGACTTTATCACGTCTTAACTACAAGTTAGCATTAGCATTAGGATCAGCTAACTCTCAGGATCAATCACATTGGCTGTTGATTGAAAAATACTCCAACTCACTACATCATTAGTACTATTGTTACTACACATTTAATATGCATATTAAGGTAAATAATTCTATAGTCATGTATCATTGTTAAACATGCTATAAGCAACATTTTGCTGTTGCTGACATGCTAATATTGTAGCTGTAACCTGGTTGGTTAAATAGATGCTAGCATCTATAGCATCTACAGTTACGTAATGAAAGTTCACTATTGGATGTTTCATCTTCCACATGTTTTTATTTAAATCATTTTATAGAAATATAGCGTAGCTTAGCATTAGCATCAGTTGTAAATTGTATCCTGTAGCTTCTCGTCTTGTAACTGTTGGATTAAAGTCATGTTTAGCTGCAGAAACAATGTCCATGTAACATGTCCATGTAACGTTGATGTTTTCCTTTGACTTATCCCTGGACCATTTCAGTTTGGGGTTATAGATAAAAAATGAAAAAACCAGGTGATGTGGTGTAAAACCAGGACAACGATCAGCTGCTCACAGGTGTCGCAGGATCACGATCGCCTTCTTTCAGCTTTTTATCTCATCTCACAAAGAACAACAGCTGCTGACACCAGGACATATGAGTCAAATGAATATTTTCTTCTGGACTTGTGTTTTCCTGCAGCTGTTTGACCTCAGACGTACAACATCAAGTGAAGAGACACAAACCTGTGAAACAGATACATGTAGTTTACTGAACGACATGTTCTTCTTCAGCTGCAGCGGTTTCATAAACGATGAATTAAAAAACACAACAGACAAAACTGTGATCGTTCAGTTCACGGCCACAGAAACATTATTTACTTTTTTCTTTATTTTCTTCATCTGTGCAGCCGTTCAAACTGAAACGAACAGGAAACGTCACCAAAACAGGTTTGTTCTCTGACGCTGACTCGAACTCCGTCATCTGATCCCAGCATCCAGACGGCGTCTTTGTCTGAGGTTAAAGCTCCTTTAAAAGACACATTGTTAACAAACTGCACACCTGCGTCCCCAGAGGTCACCTGGACCCGGGAAATCAGAAAACCTGCAACATGAGCAGAAACCTACATCCGTTTGTTTAGGAATAAAAATATGATAAATAGTAAATAATGAGTTGCTGCATCTGAACAATGGTTCGTCTGTGAATGATGAATTATTGACACGTGAACCTGTGAACTGATCGACTTTAACCTGGCGTTGTGTCTGACTACTTCCTGATTCAGGATTGTGAGGTGAACAAAGGGACACACGAGCTAACAAGCTACTCTGTAGACAAAGAACGTCAGGATGTGCTTAGCTTAGCTTATCTTAGCATTTGGACGCTGGGGTAAATACCTAAATAGTCTCTTTAACAGAGCTGTAATTTTAACAATGATGGGAGTTTCCAGGTGCAACATAATGGTACCAAATTAAAAAGGAAAAAGAAGAAAAAGTCATGTGATTCACCAAAACCAACTTATTATAAACTGAATTTGAACTTCATACCCGCCTGTTAAAAGTTAAAACAGGAGCAAGAAATGAAAACTCTACTGGTTTGTTTCCATAGATTGAATATAAGGTGAAGACAGGTGAACCAAGTCATGTGGGCTCAATTAGATTTGATCTGCATCGTAAAATAGAGCTAAATTCTTTGTTGCTAACTGTTAGGAGCAGCAGTGTTGTTGCTAGGCAACAGGAGTAGAGTGTAACATAATTATGTAAAGGATGTAAACAGGAAGTTCTCTGTGAGACAGAACGACTGGTCTGAGGTCTGTTGACCAGGTCGTGTGAAGGATGCAGGCCTTGATTAGACTATAGCTATAGGTAGTCACTGGTTCCATCTTCACTGGTCTTTAATTTCTTATTTCTTTTTTCTCTCTTAATGGCAGCAAACAGACATTGTTGATGCCAACGTAACAATGTAAACAACATGAGAGACGTAAACAGGAAGTTGACACCGGTCTAGACCTTTGTAGACCTTGAACTTCTGGTTCCAAATATTCAAGATGGCAGCTCTTTTACATTTTATCAGTTGGTTCTTCTTCAGTTTCTGTTCATGTCTCATATGGACGTGTTTAGTTTGGACGACCTGTTGCTCTCCACAGCGTACTGTATCACTGATACAGTTATTGAAGGGAATGAAGTGAACGTAATGATTATTGTGTTTCTGCATCATCATTGATTCTGAGATATTTACGAGGATATTTCTAGCGGGAACATGACGACGTTTCATTGTGTTTTATTTTTGGAGACGTTTCATCAGTGATTATACAGACACTATGTAAATAAGCCACTTGATGCCACTCTGCTCTATTGTTGGGGAGGTTAAACGGGTAGGTGGTGGTGGTGGTGGGGGGGGGGGTGGGGGGTGGAGGTCGCTGATGGTCGGAGATTAATACGACAGTTCGTTCCCATCATCATCCGTCTGCACCTCCCTCTTCCTCCTCTATCTCTTTTGTATGACGAGGGGGCAGAGTCAGTTCCTGTGTCATTGTTAGAGATCCATCTGCCACACACACACACACACACACACACACACACACACACACACACACACACACACATGGCGGCAGCAGCAATTAAACCTGCTTGACACACTTGACAGAGACAAGTGTGTGTGTGTGTGTTTTGGATGTGTGGTTGTTTCACAGATGGTTCATGCCGGACACACACACACACATCAAGGGTGTGTGTGTGTGTGTGTGTGTGTGTGTGTGTGTGCTGCATTAAATAGATTTCATTCAGTGACACCCCACCGACCCTCCTCCTCTTTTTCTTTTTTTTTTTTTTTTTTTTTTGGAATCTCCCTCCTCCTCCTCCTGTGATGGACAGATGAGACAGACCAGTTTATAGGTGGGTGGGTGGTGTATGAGTGTGTGAGTGGGTGTAGATGGAGGACAGGGTGGACTGATGACATATTGTGGATCAGACTGTCTCATTGACGGCGTCTTCCTGATGTAGGATTCATTGTGACAGAGCAGCTGCAGTGATGGTGGCAGCACATATCAGCGTGTTAGTGAGTCAGCAGCACATTAACATGACGATGACCTGAGGTCTGACCAACATCAGACTATTGTTGTTTTTGTTTTATTTCCAGAATAAAAACCGACACGGATCCACAACGCTGCCACGTTAGCAACGGTTTCTGAGTCGCTACAAGTTTAAAACGCGTTCAGATACTAGTCTGGTGATAAAAGCCACCGACCGTCGGACTAAACCTGGAGTCAGTCACCAGCAGAATAGATGAGTGATGTTCAGGTGTTTGATTCATTTTAAATGATCCGCTAATAAATTCCAGGATTTAGTCTTTTTCATTGAGAAGATGAAACATGTTGAACAGAAAGATGCTGCTGTTGTTATTGATCTGATACTGTTTTATTGCTGTTTATACATGTGTGTGTGTGTGTGTTATTGTTATTGATAATAATATTGATCAGTAATAATAATATTGATAATAACATTGATCAGGTGGAGGTGTGTCTCCGTCCAGTGTTTCTATAAAATCCTCTCTTCTTACTTCCTCATTGGCTTTTAAACGCAGCTCTGAGCTCGTGCGCACAGACTCGGTCAGTGATTGGCTGAGGAGCAGGGGGCAGTTGGACTGAACCACTGTGACTGTGAGAAACGGGGGAGACTTGTGGTTGAGGTGAGACCACCTGGAACCAGACAGTTACAGTTTCACATTAATATGATATAAAGTGACGTCGTGTCGTTAGTTGATGTGAGTTGTGATGTTGGTGAGTCTGTCTTCAGATTATTAAATAATAATCCAGGTCGGACCAGTTTCCCGCCTCCCTCCTCATCCTCCGTGGTCCGCTCCTCCTCCTCGGCTCCTCCGGCCTCCTTCTCTTCTCTTGTCCGTTAAAATGACTTCGCAGCGCGGATCAGACGGAGGAGGTTCACCGCTGAACGTGGAGCTGGCTTCTGCCGTCACCTCCGGGTCCTGGACCTTTATGAACCTCAGTTTAATCTAAACGTGCATCTGAGGAGCGGAGGCTTCATGAGGAGCCGCGGGTCCGTCACAGGTTCATTATGTCGGAGGAAGCGGCCGCTCGGGTCTTGATCCAGTCTCAGACAAACCAGATCCGCTTCATCTACGGGATCTAGATCCACTCACAGACCGGGTTTGGTTTTAAATCGTCGGACGAGGGATTTTTGGACAACGACAGGTTTTTACATCAGAGATGTACAACACGGTGTGGACGACGGAGAAAGCCGGGGAGGAGGGGGACTGGCGGGACGTGATGATGCCGTACTCCACCGAGCTGATCTTCTACCTGGAGATGGACCAGCCGCCAGGTGAGGACCAGGACCAGGAGCCGCTCAGACTGGTCCACCAGCCTCGTTAAGCTACACGGAGCGAGGCTGCTTTAGCACAGATCGTTTAGTTTGAACCAGATCCTGGTTCTGGTTCTGGTCCAGATCCAGACCCTGAACGACATTTGCATCATCTTTAGTCTTTAGTCATATTGATGATGTCATGTTGCTTTTTCCACATTAGCAACATAAATATAATAATCATTTATTATATATTTTATTTATAATAAAATATTAAATTCAAAAAACATTAAATGAAAAACACTAAACTGATAAAGTCTGTAGACTGATGCAGCCGATATCTTCCTCTGCTTTATTTACATTTAATGTAATATCATAATTTATATCATGTTTAATATAAATCGCTCTCACTTCGTTTTTTACTAAAAATGCACAAAATTTAAACGCAGTTTCCTGCGTCTTTTATTTCATCACATCGCTGCTGAGCAGTGACAGCGGCTACAGACCGATGTGTTCCCCGAGATCAGGTCAGTCTGCCCGGTGCAGACACTGGAGGATGGAGGGTGAGGATGGAGGGTGAGGAGGGAGGGTGAGGAGGGAGGGTGAGGATGGAGGGTGAGGAGGGAGGGTGAGGATGGAGGGTGAGGATGGAGGGTGAGGAGGGAGGGTGAGGATGGAGGGTGAGGAGGGAGGGTGAGGATGGAGGGTGAGGATGGAGGGTGAGGAGGGACCGGAGGTTTTTGTCACCGTAACATCCTGCAACCAACTGTCACCCAGACCAGAATATGTTTCATTCATTCATTCCTCAGTAATTGTGCCAGTGTCATTTGACTCCCCCCTCCTCCCCCTCCTCCCCCTCCTCCCTCAGTGTTGAATGGATCATGGCGCAGATGTGGGACGTTGTGTTTAAAGCTGCAGCGTCTCTGTCTCCGTCCATCTGTCACAGTCACTGTATTTACTGTTTTACACTGATGAAGCAGTGAAAACGTTTTATTTACTTTATATATTTTATATAGTTTAAACTATAAAAAGTTAAAACTCATCTCATTGTCCTGAGACAGTTACTGATGCTGCTCATTCATTCATTGTCATGTAGTGTGTGTGTGTGTGTGTGTGTGTGTGTGTGTGTGTGTGTGTCCAGCTGTGGACAATGACAACAAAAACAAAGAGGTGCATTTTGGGAGCTCATCTTCTTCATCTTCACCTCTGCAGCTTCGTCTTTGTCTCTGTGTGTGTGTGTGTGTGTGTGTGTGTGTGTGTGTGTGTGTGTGTGTGTGTGTGTGTGTGTGTGTGTGTGTGTGTGTGTGTGAGAGAGAGAGAGAGGGAGGTGATGAAGACAAGATGATGATGATGATAATGATGATGAAGGATACAGATTGAAATATAAACGTTAATGTTGCCATAGTGACAGTTTGAGTTTGTCCATCCATATGTGTGTGTGCTTCTTTGTGTGCAGGGTGATTAAGACAGGTAGAGTGTATCTACATACACACACACACACCTTCCCTTGGGGAGGCAAAGCATTTCCACTGGCAACTCTGTGTGTGTGTGTGTGTGTGTGTGTGTGTGTGTGTGTGTGTGTGTGTGTGTGTGTGTGTGTGTGTGTGTGTGTGTGTGAGACGATGAGTCTCGTCTTTCAGTGGAAAATCACCGGAGCGTCGATGTTAAAGGACCAAGTCACAGTTTGATTCTTCACATGAAGTTAAACTATGAAACTGTTTTTA
>CM028910.1:26011817-26019317 GCA_016801845.1 Polydactylus sextarius
CAAATCAAGTCGTAGTTTTATGATTTAAATCTAATAAAGATTCATCAGCTGTTCGTCGGTGTTGGATCGCGTGTGTGGCCTCCTCACTCTTTACCCATGATGCTTTGTGTTCACCGTCTCAAACTGCAGCTGCAGCAGAATCTAAATAATCGCTTGTGTCTGAGAGTCAAAGAGTCGGTCGCTGCTTTTATTCCCTTCGCTCCTTCGTTACGACTCCACTCATTACTCACGGTGATGTAATATCTCAGAGCTACACGCCGCCGCCGTCGCTGTACTCCAGGTGCATTGTGGGAGATTTATTAACGAGCCAGTGGAGAACCAGTGGAGCAAAAATGAACACACTGAGACACGATGATGATGATGGATCATGAATACTGTCTCACTGCTCCTCTTCTTCCTCCTCCTCCTCCAGGACCAGCTGGTGAAGGAGGACAACATCGATGCGGTGGGTAAGAAGCTGCAGGAGTACCACAGTCAGTACCAGGAGAAGAGCAAAGAGTACGATCGTCTGTATGAGGAGTACACAAAGACGTCTCAGGTATAATTCCTCACCTGGTTCTTTGGTTTGGTTTATTTCCTGTAACATGTCTCTGACTCCGCCCCCTCGACCGTATGCTCCGCCCACAGGAGATCCAGATGAAGCGCACGGCGATCGAAGCGTTCAACGAGACCATCAAGATCTTTGAGGAGCAGTGTCACACGCAGGAACGATACAGTAAAGATTACATCGAACGTTTCCGCCGCGAAGGAAACGACAAAGAGATCGAGCGGATCCTGATGAACTACGAGAAACTCAAGTCTCGACTCGGTGAGATCCACGATAGCAAAGTCCGGCTGGAGCAGGACCTGAAGACTCAGGCCATGGACAACAGAGAGACGGACAAGAAGATGAACAGCCTGAAGCCAGACCTGATCCAGCTCCGCAAGATCAGGGACCAGTACCTTGTGTGAGTATCAGACTGGACCGAACCTCTTTAGACCTCGTTAGACCTGGTCTGTCTCAGTGAACAATGTGTTGTTTTGAACTGAACTGATCAAATATTCAAACTGACAAATCAGTTTTATTTTATATTTCATTTTATTTTAATTTTGAAACGTTCGACATTAAATGAAGTTGCAGTGTTTGATGTTTGATTCAGTCTCAGTCCTCAAGATAAAATCAGAGCTACGTCTTTAGCCACGTAGCTAAACCGCACCTCCCATGATGCACTTTGTTTTCTCCACGTGTTTCGTCTCATCAGCTGGTTGAAGTTTCAGCCGACGTTAGAGGTTTAAAGGAAACTGAAGTTGATTGTCTCCAGACGTTGAAGTGTTTAGTGTTGATGATGTTTGTCTGATTCCAGTTGGCTCAATCACAAAGGAGTTCGTCAGAAACGGATCAACGACTGGTTGGGGATCAAGAACGACAACACGGACGAGTGAGTTTCCTCAGAGTGACGATCGTCCATCTCTTCCTTTACTTCCATGTTCTGTTGTTCAACTCGTCCGTTTCCTGTCTTGTCTGATCCAGAAGTTACTTTGTGAGTGAAGAAGACGAGAACCTGCCGCACTACGACGAGAAGAGTTGGTTCGTTGGCGACTTGAACCGGACGCAGGCGGAGGAGCTGCTGCTGGGGAAACCTGACGGAGCGTTTCTGATCCGAGAGAGCAGCAAGAAAGGCTGCTACGCCTGCTCTGTAGTGTGAGTGTCCCCATCACTAAGGATCATCTAGTATCTACTGTACTTAAGTACATGTTAATAAAGACAGAAGAATATTATGACGTTTATCAACATGGAGCCTACAACAAACTTCATAGACAATGTTTTGAGTCTGTGCTAAAGTCAAAGAAAAGTGTCATTAAGTCAGGAAACGTAGTAAAGTTGACACAAGTAAAACAAGTAAAATACAGACACTAGAGTAAAATAAAATAACTTTAGTAGAAGTCCAAGTCGTCATTCTCCAGCAAAAGTCTTAAAGTACCTAGTATTTACTGTACTTAAGTATGACAGAAGTACAGATACATTAGTACAGTAGTGAAGTATTAGTACTACTCTACCATGACAACACCGTTGACTCCGTGTCTCTCCATGTGTCTCAGTGTGGACGGGGAGGTCAAACACTGTGTCATCTACAGCACCCCGCGAGGCTTCGGCTTCGCTGAACCCTACAACCTTTACAACAGCCTGAAGGACCTGGTGCTTCACTACCACCAGACGTCGCTGGTTCAGCACAACGACTCTCTCAACGTCAGACTCACCTTCCCCGTCTACGCACAGATGCCGTCGGGACGCAGATGAACCGCCGCCGTCACACGGACAGAAACATGACGGAGGAGGAGGACGGTGGACGTGGAGAACGACCGTGACGTCGTGAACCGTTGAACCGTTGAACCGCTGACGTCACAAACACAGCAGACACCTTGGAGTTCTATATTTTTACCAGAACATTTCGGGGCATTTCTTTCTAAAACTGCTTGATTTGCACAAGGAAGTTTTAACGTTTGTGAATGTGAAAAACACGACACCACAGAGGGAAGAAGGAAGATGCGACGTCGCAGTTTCAGGTCGACTCGCTGCTTCATGAACTCACATCAGACGTTTTTACCAGAAACACAACAACAACAAGAATAAACAAAAACAAAAACCAGACCGACGACGATGAAGACGAAACAACAAAATATTGAAACTTTCCCATTCAACCGTCGTTTCTTTTCTTTGTTTCTGGGTTGTTTTCATGTTTTTGTTTTTTTCTGAACTTTGTTTGTTTGTTTGTGGTAAACGAGGAGATGAAGACGACGACGATGTCAAGTGTCTCTGTTCCTCTCGTACGAAAAAAGCAAAACTAATGTAGCAAAACGAGACGACGGACGCTTCAAGTGTTCGTCATGTAGATGCTGCTGGGGGGCGGAGAACGAGACGTTGGTTTTCTACAAACTGAGTTTGATTGTTTTAGTGTGAAAAGTCGACGACAGATTAAACAGACCAAAGTGAGAGGAAGAGGAGGAGGAGGAGGGAGAGAACCGGTGATAAAGTGTTAAAACGACCACACATAAAACAAGAAGAGATTTGGGCCAAAAAGAGAAAAAGATCTTTGTTTTTTTATTTTAGTTTATTTTTTATAAAAAACCAAACGTTTGAAACGTCACAAAGAAAATAAGAAGAAGCACTTAAAACAGTCGGACCTGATATATAAATATATGTCTGTATATCTGTAGATATGTGGATATATGTTTATGTACAGACCAACAAGACGCTGAAGAAGTGACGGCGTTTGAAACAGATGAAACTTCTTTTATGTGTGGTTGAAAACAACAGGACTGTGGATTTAAAACTACGACTGTTTTTTTTTTTTTAAACCTTCAGAAACAATAAGCTTTGATTTAACGTGAGAGACTTTAGAGGCTTTAGAAGAAAATACTGAAAACTTGAACGAACGTGCAATCGACCGTCAGCGAACGAAAACAGATGAGACGTCACGTTTTCGTTCGTCTGATTCATTAGGTTCATTTATTTTATTCTGAAAATCACAACTTCCTGCCCGGTGCTTGACTTTATGACCAGTGGAAACTTTTGTCAAAAGCTAAAATAATAAAAAAAAAAAAACTAAATAAAACATCAAACAATAAAAATTATCTTCACAACCTGAAGAGAAAAATCTTCAAACCAAGTTGCGTTGAATTTTTCCTCTGTCACTGATTGGCTGCTCCTCCGTCGGAGGGGGCGGAGCCACGGCCAAGACGCCGTTTTGTTGTTGTTTTTTACAGATGAACGTACGAGATGACGTCAATCAGAGTCACCGCTTCGTGTTTTCAGGAAACGTTTGTCAGTCGAGTGAGAGAATGATACGACGTTGGTTGTACCCGCCGAGTTTTATCTGAACCGTCTCCGTGTCCTCGGAGTCACCATGACAACGGCACATCACCGTTCACGTTAACGTCTGGGTTAAATCCAGTTCGTTGTGTTTTTTTACAACGTGATCGATCGTGATTGAAACCGTCGACGTTGTTGTTTGTCATCAAACGACGTCCTTAAGAAACGAAAAGTCAAATGAGCGCGATGATTTGTAGATTTATGTCGAATCAAACACATCTGATTCACGGTGAAGACGACGGAGGCGACGGCGTCGTCAGCGGAGATTAAAGGGTGGATCGTCTGTAAAGAGTCGGAGTTTGAATCGACGTCTTTCATCCGTCTCCAGCTGTGACGACGTTCGTCTTCAGGTTTCTTCGGGTTTTGGGGACAATGAGACGAGTTTGTTGATAAAATCTTGAATGTAACGAAAACGCTCGAGTTCAGGTCCGAAGTTTTTTTCTTTTCTTTCATACGTGTTTTTTTTCTTTTGTCACGTTCGTTCGTTCATTCGTCACAGAAACGAGACGATGAAGTGGAGGCGCCGTCGGAGTCGAAGGTCTCGTCCTTTCGACTCGTCAGCGTCACGAACCCTCAGGTGTTTTCAAGAGTTTACCGTCAAAAAATAAGCGACCACGAAACAAAACCAGCGATCTGAAAAACAAACGTAAATCAGGGTTTTTTTTTCAATCACTCTCAGTGAGTTAAGCTACGACGTTAGCAGGTTTGTCCCTCGTTGTTTCCCGTAGTTTCATCTCCATCGTCGCCTCAGACTGAAGGGTTTTTTCTTTAGTTGGGAACTCACTCGATCCTAAACTCAGTTACTTGAACAATATTTCATTACTCACTGTTGAATGTCTTTATATGGAAAATATACATTTATTAATGATAAAACAGGACGTTCCCTGGTGTTTGTCACGTGTACAGCGTTAGTTACTTTACGTTAAAAACTTTACTCAGAGAAAACGTCGACTCTTCGCGGAGGACTCGTCTGAAGTTGCACACATTTCTCACCTGCAGGAGACTCGTTGATATGAAACGTCAGAGTCATTTTACACAGATGTCGTATCTATGGAACATATAAATACAGAGATATAAAGAGATATATAGACAAATAATACGAGAAGATTTTACACTCCTTTCTGTTTCCCCCAAAACATTTAAACCAAAGATTTCAGTTGGTTCATCGTTGAGTCAGAAAGGTTTTTATTTGGTCTCCATCGTTATTATTATTTCATGTTAACGAGTTGATCAGGAGGTTTATTGATCTTTGTCCCGATGGTTCAATAATCACATGTAACTTGTCGGTGTAAAAACTGACGTCTGTCCAGGATTTAAAAGAAAACATGAGGTCACAGTTTTTTTTTTTTATTCTCGCTCAAGTTATTTTCTAGATTTGCACACGATGTTTGATCTGATTCAGTTTGTGTTGGAACTTTCCTGTAGAAACACGAAGAAATAAAAGATGATTTATAATAATTACGCACAAGATCCGGAGTTCGTTCAGGAGCTTCGTACGTTTCACAGCAGGGTCGTCGTTCACTCGTTTACAGGAAGTACGGCAGGTCGACGGGGACAAATGTTGGTTTCTACAGGAACGTTTCTCTTCACGTCTCCATCACAACATGCAATATTCCCTTTTAGTCGTCGACGGGTCCGTGATGGAGGCGGCGTCGTGTTTGTGATGGGGCGGGGTTTCATTCGTTAAATTAAAATAATAAAATTAGAAACAAAAAGGTCAGTGGGACACAAACCAAATTGTTTAGTTCAAAGGTTCAAACAGTCGACTGTTAGCTCGTGTTTTTACTCACCAGACTGTTACAACTGTTGTTACTATTGTTACTATTGTTACATCAGCTACGTCTCACACTCGAGCAGTTCTGCAAAGTTTTATTTGCAGTCAGGTTTGAATATGTTTGTGATTCTCAGCGAGGAGTCGTGTTGTTCAAACCGCTGCTGATCTGATCACAGGTTCCCAGCACAGCGTCGAGGAGATAAACAACTTTTAGAAAAACTAAAACTTAAAAAAAAAAAGATTTTAAAAAGTGTATATGACACGTTCCTTTTCCCTGAAACTCCCTCGTCCCAGTTTGACCCTTTTTGACAGATCCAGCATGCGTTTGGTATATTGACTGTTGTTTTTTGTGTAAAAAAGAAAAATGTTTTTTTAAAAAAGAAGATGATGATGTCTTTGGAAAAAAAAAACTGTTATTTGTCTGTTTATGGTGTTTTCAGATCTGAATTTAATAAAACATCAGTTGATTCACTGCTTCTTTAACGAAACGTCAAGAAAGAAACTAAATCATCGGTAACGTTTGATGAGTTTGACGACCGGTTGTTACTCACCTGCTACCAGCTCCTTCACTCTTTAAGTCGGTTTCAACTCATCACGGTACATTTGACTTTTGTGTATCGGTTCAGTCGTTTGTTGGTTGTAGATTCTCTGTTTGTTGAACAAGATGAACTCATGTACGTTTTATCAGTGGAGCTTCACCATATTCAGTTCTCTTGAAGAATAAAGAAAATATTTTCTTCAAATACAAACAGTTGAGTCTGTGTTTTTATTGAGATTCATCACTACAAAGCACTTGTCAGGTCACGTCAGGTCAGGTTACCTGAACTGACCGTTTTGGTTTTACTACGACCATGTTTGAGATCATTTATTAACATGAGTTTTTTCATCACATCAGGAGCCATTTACCTGTCTATTTATCTATTGATCTATTTATTTCCACAGGAGTCCTCAGTCTTTTGACGGTTCAACTACATTTTATTTAAATTAATGTCGTCATTCTGCTGAGATGAGTAGAAACTAAGTTAGAGGTTTTACTCCATCTCTATTTTTATTCTTTATGTTTCGAACATCTTCACTGACTTTTCAAAGAAGGAAGTTTTTTTGACAGTTGAGTGAAACTCGTTCTGTATTTATCTGTCAGTGTAGGAAAGACTGACTGTTCAGAGGGGAACTGACTTTTCTGGCAACGAAATGAAATGAAGTCCTTTACTCTGTGTGTGTGTGTTTGTGTGTGTCCTGGTGAAATCAATAGTGTGTGAGTGATTGGTCTATAAATGATCGGTGCGTGCTGCATTAATCCAGGCTGTGCAGCCTCGAGAGCGTCTGTCTCCGACTAACAGACAGTTTTTCAGCAGGAGACCACATCTTTATTCTGTGCGGAGCTTCACTCTGGTTCCTGGTGTTTTCAACATGGAGGTTGAGTCTCCCCTGTCGACTCCAACTTGAAAACAGGAAGGAAACCTCAAGAGAACCAACTCTGAAACTACACTCACGTTTGATCTGCTACTTTTTCTGATCTTCAGATTCTTCTAATTCATTTTACTTTTTCTTTTTGCTGCATTTTCTTTGGTTAGTTTAGTTGTCGATGTCGTTGTCGTCGTCCGTCGTCATCATCGGCATCTTTGTCGTCCTTGTCATTGTCATTTTAGTTGTCGTCGTCGTCATCGTTATCTTTGTCATCGGCATTGTCGTCGTCTTCGTCATTACCTTTGTCGCCGTCGTCATTGTCATCTTCGTCGTCGTCACCGTCTTTGTTGTCATTTGTTGTCGTTGTTGTCGGCGTCGTCTGCGTCATCATCACCGTCACCCTCGTCATCGTCGTCATCTTATTCATCGTTGTCGCCGTCGCCACCTTTGTTGTCGTTGTCATCATCAG